>LR778263.1:62627265-62664167 GCA_902810595.1 Coregonus sp. 'balchen'
TCCCTGGGGTTTAATGGATCCCCATTAGTTCTGCCAAGGGCACCCGCTACTTTTTCCTGGGGTTTATTATGGATCCCCATTAGTTCCTGCCAAAGGCAGCAGCTACTCTTCTGGGGTTTATTAGGGTTTCCCCATTAGTTCCTGCCAGGGCAGCAGCTACTCTTCCTGGGGTTATTATGGTCCCCATTAGTTCCTGCCAAGGCAGCAGCTACTCTTCCTGGGGTTATATGGATCCCATTAGTTCCTGCCAAGGCAGCAGTACTCTTCCTGGGTTATTATGGATCCCATTATTTCCTGCCAAGGTAGCGGCTACTCTTCCTGGGGTTATTATGGATCCCATTTATTTCCTGCCAAGGCAGCAGCTACTCTTCCTGGGTTATTATGGATCCCCATTAGTTCCTGCCAAGGCGCAGCAGCTACTCTCCTGGGGTTTTATGGATCCCATTAGTTCTGCCAAGGCAGAGCTACTCTTCCTGGGGTTTCTTATGGATCCCCATAGTTCCTGCCAAGGCCAGCAGCTACTCTTCCTGGGGGTTTATTATGGATCCCCATTAGTTCTGCCAAGGCAGCAGCTACTCTTCCTGGGGTTTTATTATGGATCCCCATTAGTTCCTGCCAAGGCAGCAGCTACTCTTCCTGGGGTTTATTATGGATCCCCATTAGTTCCTGTCAAGGCAGCAGCTACTCTTTCTGGGGTCCAGCAACATTAAGGCAGTAATATACATTATAATTAAATGTTTAAACATTCGAATAGATTTTACAACAGATTTGACAATACATTAAGTGTGTGACCCCAGGCCACTACTCTACTAAAACACAATCCAGGTGTACGTGTGTGTATAGTGTGTATGTTGTGTGACTTCACAGTCTTCGCTGTTCCATAAGATGTATTTTTAACTGTTTTTTAAATCTGATTTAACCACTTGCATGAGTTCCTTGTGGAATAGAGCTCCATGTCGTACTGTGAGCTTGCCAGTATCTTCTGGACTTGGGTACTGGGCTTTCAACATGATCAATACCTCTCACAAAGACAAGCAGTGATGAAGTCAATCTCTCCTCCACTTTGAGCCAGGAGAGACTGACATGCATGTTATTGATGTTAGCTCTCTGTGTACATTTAACCCTTTAGAGTCTAAGCCCGGGGGGGGGGGGGGGGGGTTCTACTAAGCTAACATGTGGAATTGTTTTAAGATGGTCATGCCATTGAATCATTTAGCTCTTCGATTAAAGAGTGTTAAACAAATCAAAATATATTTGAGATTCTTCAAATAGCCACCCTTTGCCTTGATGACAGCTTTGCACACTCTTGGCATTCTCTCAACCAGCTTCACCTGGAAGGCCAGATCATCTGATGCAGCACTCCATCACTCTCCTTCTTGGTAAAATAGCCCTTACACAGCCTGGAGGTGTGTTGGGTCATTGTCCTGTTGAAAAACAAATGATAGTCCCACTAAACCCAAACCAGATTGGATGGCGTATCGCTGCAGAATGCTGTGGTAGCCATGCTGGTTAAGTGTGCCTTGAATTCTAAATAAATCACAGACAGTCACCAGCAAAGCACCCCCACACCATAACACCTCCTCCTCCATGCTTTACGGTGGGAACTACACATGCGGAGATCATCCGTTCACCCACACCGCATCTCATAAAGGCACGTTGGTTGGAACCGATTTGGACTCCAGACCAAAGGACACATTTCCACCGGTCTAATGTCCATTGCTCGTGTTTCTTGGGCCAAGCAGGTCTCCTCTTCTTATTGGTGTCCTTTAGTGGTGGTTTCTTTGCAGCAATTCGACCATGAAGGCCTGATTCACACAGTCCCCTCTGAAAAGTTGATGTTGAGATGTGTCTGTGACTTGAACTCTGTGAAGCATTTATTTGGGCTGCAATTTCTGAGGCTGGTAACTCTAATGAACTTATCCTCTGCAGCAGAGGTAACGCTGGGTGTTCCTTTCCTGTGGCGGTCCTCATGAGAGCTAGTTTCATCATAGCGCTTGATGGTTTTTGCGACTGCACTTGAAGAAACTTTCAAAGTTCTTGAAATGTTCTGTATTCACTGACCTTCATGTTTTAAAGTAATGATGGACTGTCGTTTCTCTTTGCTTATTTGAGCTGTTCTTGCCATAATATGGACTTGGTCTTTTACCAAATAGGGCCATCTTCTGTATACTCTCCCTACCTTGTCACAACACACTGATTGGCTCAAACGCATTAAGGAGGAAAGAAATTCCACAAATTAACTTTTAAGAAGGCACACCTGTTAATTGAAATGCATTCCAGGTGACTACCTCATGAAGCTGGTTGAGAGAATGCCAAGAGTGTGCAAAGCTGTCATCAAGGCAAAGGGTGGCTATTTGAAGAATCTCAAATATAAAATATATTTTGATTTGTTTAACACTTTTTTGGTTACTACATGATTCCATATGTGTTATTTCATAGTTTTGATGTCTTCACTATTATTCTACAATGTAAAAAACTGTAAAAATAAAGAAAAACCCTTGAATGAGTAGGTGTCTGAAGCGTCTGTCCTATATCTGAGATCAGGAAACTATTCATATGTTCTGTATTTATGTATGTATGTATTTAACCCCTTATTTTAGGCACTAAACTATCTCGATTTATACTTCCATTCATTTTTTTTTTCTACAGGAGGGGTCATATTAGTGTGTAGTCCAAACTGTTAGAACGCTACAGACAGAAGTCGGCTGTACCAACTTCAGACGAGTCCTGTGACGCTTGTGAGAGTAGAGCAAAACGGAGAACACCATGGTCCACGATATAGCATATATAGGGCCTAGACAGCTGCCCTGGGGAATTCCTGATTCTACCTGGATTTTTGTTGGAGAGGCTTCCATTAAAGAACACCCTCTGTGTTCTGTTAGACAGGGAACTCTTTATCCACAATATAGCAGGGGGTGTAAAGCCAAAACCCAAGTTTTCCAGCAACAGACTATAATCGATAATGTCAAAAGCCCCCACAATCTTTTTATCATCAATTTCTCTCAGCCAATCATTTGTGTAAGTGCTGTGCTTGTTGAATGTCCTTTATAAGTGTGCTGAAAGTCTGTTGTCAATTTGTTTACTGTAAAATAGCATTTTATCTGGTCAAACACAATATTTTCAAAAAGTTACCTAAGGGTTGGGAAGAGGCTGATTGGTCGGCTATTTGAGCCAGTAAAGGGGGCTTTACTATTCTTAGGTAGTGGAATGACTTTTGCTTCCCTCCAGGCCTGAGGGCACACACTATAGTAGGCTTAAATTGAAGAGATGGCAAATAGGAGTGGCAATATCGACCGGTATCATCCTCAGTAATATTCCATCCAAGTTGTCAGTCACAGGTGATTTGTCATTGCTGATAGCCAACAATAATAATTTCATCTCTTTCACACTCAGTTTCGGAATTCAAAATAATGTATTTGGTCAGATATACTTGGATGTGTAGTGTTAGCGTTTGATTCTGGCATGTCATGCCTAAGTTTGCCAATGTTGGCGATGAAATAATCATTAAAGTAGTTGGCAATATCTGTGGGTTTTGTGATGAATGAGCCATCTGATTCAATAAATGATAGAGCTGAGTTTGCCTTTTTTCCCAAAATTTCATTTAATGTGCTCCAAAGCTTTTTACTATAATTCTTTATGTCATTTATCTTTGTTTCATAGTGTAGTTTCTTCTTCTTTTTATTCAGTTTAGTCACATGATTTACAGTACGTTTGCCAATCCACTGGGATTTAACAGTTTTTACAGTCATTTTCTTAATAGCTGCTTATTAGTAACTGGAATTTCAGTTTCATCAGTCGAGTTGGGATGAAACACACTAGAATGACCAACGGCAGTGTTTCCCGTATATTAATTTACCGCCGCAACTAAAAAAGATACATAATAATAAAATAAACATTTCTGCCGAGACGCTTTTAAGATCAGAGTGACAAGTTACAAGTTCCATATCTTCCTCAGATACTCATCAGATCGTCCAAGAAACCAACAAGGTAAGTATACTGAACAAAAATATAAACGCAACAAGCAACAATTTCAATGATTTTACTGAGTTACATTCATTAGGCCCTAATCTATGGATTTCACATGACCGGGCACTTGTGAGCCAGGCCTCTGTGGCATTGTGTTGTGTGACAAAACTGCACATTTTAGAGTGGCCTTTTATTGTCCCCAGCACAAGGTGCACCTGTGTAATGATCATGCTGTTTAATCAGCTTCTTGATATGCCACACCTGTCAGGTGGATGGATTATCTTGGCAAAGGAGAAATGCTCACTAACAGGGATGAAAATAAATTTGTGCACAAAATTTGAGAGAAATTAGCTTTTTGTGCGTCTGGAAAATTTCTGGGATCTTTTATTTCTGCTCATGAAACATGGGACCACTTTACATGTTGCCTTTATATTTTTGTTTAGTATAGCTAGCTATTAATGCTGGAAGTGTAGCCAACCCTATTAATATATGTATTTAACAATTGTTAGCTAAAAAACAGTAACGTTATGCTAGCTCATTTAAAATATAGAAGTGGCTGGTGATCTCATGGAGATCAAGAGATCAAAATAAAAAAAATTTAATGACTAAAAGAAAAAATAAATTTTAAATTTCCATTTTTGGGGTGGGAATTTTCCCCGAGGTTTTCTTGTTTTTGGTTTGGGCCCGGGTGTGTGTGTACCTGAGTTATCTTTTTGTGGTTTGGGGGGGTGTGTTGTGTGTTACCGGGGTTTTCGGGTTTTTGGTTTTGGCCCGGGGGGTGTGTGTACCTGAGTTTTCTTGTTTTTGGGTTTGGCCCCGGTTTTTGTGTGTTACCTGAGTTTTTTGGTTTTGGTTGGCCAGGTTTTGTTTTGGGGGTTACCTGAGTTACCCTTGGGGTGGTTTTGGGCCCCGGGTGTGTTTTTGTTACCTGAGTTTCTTGTTGTGGTTTGGCCCCCGGGTGTGTGTGTTACCTGAGTTATCTTGTTTTGGTTGGGCCGGTGTTTTGGGTGTTTCCTGAGTGATCTTGTTGTTTTTGGCCAGGTGTTGTGTTGTTACCCGAGTTATCTTTTTTGTGGTTTGGCCCGGTGGGTGGGTGTTACCCGAGTTTTTCCCGGGGTTTTGGGTTTGGGCCCGGGTTTTGGGGGTTTACCTGAGTTAAACTTTTTGTGGTTTGGGCCCGGTGTGTGTTTGTTACCCGAGTTATTTTGTTGTGGGTTTGGCCCAAGGGTTGTTGTGTGTTTCCCGAAATTTCTCTTTTGTGGTTTTGGGCCCGGGTTTTGTGTGTGTTACCGGGGTTTTTTTTTTGTTTGGGTTGGCCCGGGGTGTGTGGGGTTTCCTGGTTTTTTTTGTTTTGGGGGGGGCCCGGGGTGTGTGTGTTACCTGAGTTATTTGTTGTGGTTCCAGGTTGGGTGTGGTTACCTGAGTTTTCTTTTTGTGGTTGGGCCCGGGGTGTGTGTGTTACCCCCGGTTTTCTTGTTGTGGTTGGCCAGGGTGTGTGTGTGGGGTTACCTGAAGGGTTTTTTTTTTTGGGTTTTGGGTTTGGGCCCGGTGTGTGTGTGTTACTGAGTTTCTTTTTTGTGGTTGGCCAGGTGTGTGTTTTGTTACCCAGTTATCCTTTTTGTGGTTTGGCCCAAAGGGGATTTTGTGTTACCGGGTTTTCTGTTGGGGTTGGCCCGGGGGATGTGTGTTAACCCGGTTATTTGTTTTGGTTTGGGCCCGGGGTTTGGGGGTTTTGGTTACCGGGGTTATCTTGTTGTTTGGTTTGGGCCCGGTGTGTGGGGGTTTTCCTTAGTATCTTGTTTGGTTTGGGGAGGTGTGTGTGTGTTTCCCGAGTTTTCTTGTTTGTGGTTTGGCCGGGGTTTTTTGTTACCGAGTTATTGTTGGGTTGGCCAGGTGTGGGGGGTGTTACTGAGTTTTTCTTGTTTGTGGTTGGCCAAAGGGGTGTGGGGGTGTTACCTGAGTTTATTTGTGTGTTGGCCCGGTGTAGGGTTTTACCCGGTTATTTGTTGTGGTTGGGCCCGGGTGGGATGTGTGGGTTTCCTGAGTTAAACTTTTTTGTGGGGGGGCCAGGTGTGTTTTGTTTTGGGGGTTACCTGAGGTTTTTTGGTTTTGGTTGGGCCCGGTGTGTGTGTTGGTTTCCCGAGTTATTTTTTGTGGTTTGGGCCCGGTGTTTTGTGTGTTACCTGATTATTTTGTTTTTGGGGTTTGGCCCGGGGGTGTGTGTGTTACCGAGTTTCTTGTTGTGGTTTGGCCAGGGGTGGGGGGTTACCTGAGTTATTTTTTTGTTGTGGTTGGCCAGGGGTGTGTGGTTTCTGGAAATTTTCTTGTTTTGGTTTGGCCAGGGGGTGTGTGTGTTACCCGAGTTATTTGTTGGGGGTTGGCAAAGGGGGTGTGTGTGTTACCGGTTTTTTGTTTTGGTTGGCCCGGGGGTTTTTGGGGTGTGTTAAAAGAGTTATTTGTTGTGGGTTTGGCCCGTGTGTGTGTGTTACCTGATTTATTGTTTGGTTTGGAAAGGGGGTGGGTGTTTCCTGAGTTTTCTTTTTGTGGTTTTTCCCGGTGGTGTGTGTTTTCCCGAGTATCTTGTTGTGGTTGGCCCCGGTGTGTGTTGTTGGGGGCCCGAAATTTTCTTGGGTTTTGGTTTGGGCCCGGTGTGTTGTGTGTTACCTGAAAATTTTTTTGTTGTGGTTGGCCCGGGTGTGTGTGTGGTTTCCCTTAGTTAGGCTTTTTGTGGGTTTGGCCCGGTTTTGGGGTTTTGTTTCCTGAAATTTCTTTTTGTGGTTGGGCCCCGGTTTTGGTTTTGTGTTTTACCTGAGTTATCTTTTTGGGTTGGGGAAGGGGGTTTGTGTTTGTTAACCGAGGGTTTTTTGTTGTGGTTTTGGCCCAGGTTTTGGGTTTTTGGGGGTTACCTGAGTTATTTTGTTGTGGTTGGGGCCCGGTTTTGGGTGTGTTAACCCGATTTTTTCTGTTTTTTGGGTTTTGGCCCCGGGTTTTTTGTTTTTTTTTTAGGTTTTTTTTGTTTTTGGTTTTTGGCCGTTTTTGGGGTTTTTTTGTGTTTAAGTTTATTTTTTTTTGTGGTTTTTTTGGGAGGTTTTTTTTTGTTTTTTGTGTTTTGGGTTTTTGTTTTGTTTTTGGTTTTTTTTTTTGGGTGTGGGCCAGGTTTTGTTTTTTTGGGTTTTGTGTTAACCCGAGTTATTTGTTGTGGTTGGCCGGTTTGTGTTGTTACCCGAGTTATCTTTTTGTGGGGTTGGCCCGGGTGGTTTTGTGTGTTTCCTGGGGTTATTTTGGTTTTGGGGTTGGGAGGTGGGTGTTTTTACCTGATTATCTTGTTTTGGGGGCCCCCGGGGTGTGTGTGTTTCCCGAGTTATCTTGTTTTTGGTTTGGCCCGGGGTTTGTGTGTGTTACCTGGGGTTATTTGGGTTTTGGGGGTTTGGGCCCGGTGTGTGGGGTTTTCCTTAGTTATCTTGTTGTGGTTGGCAGGGTGTTTGTTACCCGGGTTTTTTCTTGTTGTGGTTGGGGCCCGGGGGGTTGTGTGTTAACCCGAGTTTTTCTTGTTGTGGTTGGGGCCCGGGGGTTGGTGTTACCTGAGTTATTTGGGTTTTGTGGTTTTGGCCCGGTGTGTGTGTTGACTGATTTTTCTTTTGTGGTTTTTGGCCATGGGTGTGTGGTTACCCGAGTTATCTTGTTTTTGGTTGGCCAGGTGGTGTGTGTTTCCTGAGTTATCTTGGGTTTTGGGGGGGCCAGGGTTTGTGTGTTACCTTTAGTTTTTTGTTGTGGTTTGGGCCCGGTTTTGGGGTGTGTTACCGGGGTATTTGTTTTTTGGCCAGGTTGTTGTGTGTTAAATGAGTTACTTGTTTGGGGGTTTTTTGGGCCGGTGGTTTTGGTTACCTGAGTTTTTCTTGTTTTTGGTTGGCCCGGGGTGGTTGTTACCCGAGTTATTTTGTTGTGGTTGGGCCCGGGTGTGTGTTTACCCGAGTTATCTGGGGGGGTTGGCCCGGTGTTTTTGTGTGGATAGTTATCTGTTTTGGTTGGCCAGGTGTGTGTTTTGGGGTTTCCTGGGTTTTCTTTTTGTGGTTGGCCAGGTGTGTGTGTGTTAACCCGAGTTATCTTTTTGTGGTTTGGGCCCGGTGTGTGTGTGTTACCCGATTATCTTTTTTGGGTTGGCCAAAGGTGTTTGTTGGGTTTCCCGAGTTATCTTTTTGTGGGGTTCCGGTTGGGGGTGGGTTGATTTTTTTGGTTTGGTTTTTGTTACCCGAGTTAAACTTGTTTTGGGTTTTTTAAAGGGGGTGTGTGTGTGGGTTTCTGAGTTATCTTTTTGTGGGTTTTGGGCCCGGGGGGTGTGGTGTTACCCCGGTTTCTTGTGGGGGTTGGGGGGGGTTTTTTCCAGGGTGGTTGGGGTTGTGGGGTTTCCTGGTTAAATTTTTTGTGGTTTGGGCCCGGGGTGTGTGGTGTGTTCTGAGTTATTGTTGGGGGGTTTGGGGGGAAAGGGGTGTGTGTTTAAACCCGAGTTATCTTTTTGGGGTCCCGGGGTGTGGTGTTTACCCGAGTTATTTTTGTGTGGTTGGCCAGGTGTGTGTTTTTGGGGACCTGGCGTTATCTTTTTGTGGTTGGCCAGGTTTGTGGTGTTACCGGAGTTATCTTGTTTTGGTTGGCCCCGGGGTGTGTGGGGTTACCTGAGTTATCTTTTTGTGGTTTGGGAAAGGGGTTTTTGGTTACCCGAGTTTTTTTGTTGTGGTTGGCCCGGGTAGTGTGTTACCTGAGTTTTCTTGTTTTGGGTTTTTGGGGGAGGTGTGTGTGTTGTTTTACCTGAGTTATCTTTTTGTTTGGGGCCAGGGGGGGTTGTTACCTGAGTTTTCTTGTTGTGGTTTGGCCCGGTGGTGTGTGTTACCCGAGTTATTTTTTTTGGGGTTTGGCCCCGGTGGGTGTGTACCGAGTTTCTTGTTTTGGTTGGCCAGGTGGGTGTGGTACCTGAGTTATCTTGTTGTGGTTTTGGGCCGGTGTTTGGTGTGTTACCTTTAGTTATTTTGTTGTGGTTGGCCAGGTTGGGGGGTTTTTCCCTTTTAAGTTACTTGTTTTTTGGGTTTCGGTTGGTTTTCCTATTATTTTTTTGTGGGTTGGCCAATGGGGGTTTTTAAAGAGTTATCTTTTTGTGGTTTGGGAAAGGGGTTGTGTGTTGTTACCTGAGTTTATCTTGTTGTGGGTTTGGGAAAGGGGTGTGTGGGGTTACCTGAGTTATCTTTTTGGGTTGGCCAGGTTGGGGGGTTTTTTCTGAGGTTTTTTGGGTTTTGGGGGGCCCGGTGTTTTGGGTGTTTCCGGTATTTTTGTTTTGGTTGGGGCCCGGGTTTTGTGGTTTTTCCTGAGTTATCTTGTTTTTTGGTTTTGGGCCCGGTGTGTGTGGGTTCCGAGGGGATCTTGTGTTTGGGTTTGGCCCGGTGTTTTGGTTTTGGTTTCCCGAGTTATCTTTTTGTGGTTGGCCGGGTGTGTGGGTGTTACCCGAGTTATTTTTTTGGTTGGCCAGGGGGGTGTGTTGGTTTTTGTGGGTTCAATTTTAGGGGTTTTATTTTTTTTTGTTTGGGTTTGGGAGGTGTGTGTGGGGTTTCCGGGGTTATTTTTTGTTGTGGTTTTGGGCCCGGGTGTGGGTGTTACCCGGGGTTATTTTTGGGTTGGCCAGGTGTTTTTTTTGTTTCCCGAGTTATTTGTTGTGGTTGGCCCCCCGGTGTTTTGGGGGTTAAAAAAGTTTTCTTGTTTGTGGTTGGCCCGGTGTGGGGTGTGGACCTGAGTATCTTGTTGTGGTTGGCCAGGTGGGTGTTTTGGTTTCCGAGTTATCTTGTTGTGGTGGCAGGGGGTTTGGTTTTTTTAACCGAGTTTTTTGGTTGTGGTTGGCCAGGGGGTGTGTGTTACCTGAGTTATTGGGTTGTGGTTTGGGAAAGGGGTTTTTGTGGGTGTTTTCCGAGTTTTCTTGGGTGGGGTTTTCCAGGTTTTGTGGGGTTTAACCCGAGTACTTTTTTGTGGTTTGGGCCCGGTGTGTGTGGGGGTTTCCGAGTTATCTTTTTGTGGTTGGGGGAGGGTGGGGTTTTGTTACCTGAGTTATTTTTTGGGGGGTTGGGGCCCGGTGTTGTTTTGGGGGCCTTTAGTTATCTTGTTGGGTTGGGCAGGTTTTTGGGTGTGTACCCGAGTTTTTCTTTTTGTGGGTTGGCCAGGGTTTTTGTGTGTGTTACCTGGGGTTATCTGTTTTGGTTGGCCCGGGGTTTTTGGGGGTGTTTCTAGTTTTTCTTGTGGGGGTTTTGGGCCCGGTGTGTGTGGTACCGAGTTATCCTTTTTGTGGGTTTGGGCCCCGGTGGGTGTGTTACCCGAGTTTTTTGGGTTTTGGGTTTGGGCCCGGGTGGTGTGTTTGGTACCGATTATCTTGTTGGTTGGGGGGTGTTTTTTGGGGGGGGGGGCCCCGGGTGTGGGTGGGTGTGTTACCGAGTTATCTTGTTTTGGGGGTTTGGGAAAGGGGTTGTGTGTGTGTTACCGAGTTATTTTTTGTGGTTGGCCAGGTGTGGGTTTTTTGGTTTCCCGAGTTATCTTGTTGTGGTTGGCCAGGGGTGTGTGTTTTTACCCGAGTTTTTCTTGTTGTTTTTGGCAGGTGTTTTGTGTGTTTCCTGAGTTATTTTTGTTGTGGGGGCCAGGGTTTTTTTGTGTGTTACCCGATTTTTCTTTTTGTGGTTGGCCCGGTGGGTTTTGTTACCGGGGTTTTATTTTTTGGGTTTGGGCCCGGTGGGGTTGTTTTTAAACCCCCGGAAATTATCTTGTTGTGGTTTGGGCCCGGTGGTGGGGTTTAATGAGTTTTTCTTGTTGTGGGGGGCCCGGGTGTGTGTGTTTCGATTAATTTTTTGTGGTTTGGCCCGGGGTGTGTGTTTCCCGAGTTATCTTGTTGTGGTTGGGCCGGGGGTTTGTGGTTTCCCCAGTTTAAAACTTTTTGGGGGTTGGGGCCCGGTGTTTTTGTGTGTGTTACCTGAGTTATTTTTTTGTGGTTGGCCAGGGTGTGTGTGTACCCGAGTTATCTTTTTTGTGGGTTTGGGCCGGTGTGTGTGTGTTTCCGAGTTATCTTTTGTGGTTTGGGCCCGGTGGGTGGTTAAACCCGAGTTTTCTTGTTGTTTGGTTGGGGGGGGGGGGGGGTTTTTTTTTTTTTTGGGTTTTTTTTCCCCTTTTTTTTTTTTTGTGTTTTTTTTGGCCCGGGGGGGGTGTATTATTATTTGGGTTTTGGGTTTTGGGGTTTGGGGGTGTGTTTAAATGAGTTATTTTTGTTTTGGTTGGCCAGGTTTGTGTGTTTCCGATTTTTTTGTTGTGGTTGGGCCAGGTGTTGGGGTGTTACCTGAGTTATCTTTTTTGTGGTTGGCCCCGGGGGGTTTTTTGGGTTTTGGTTTTTTTTTACCGAGTTATTTGTTGTGGTTGGCCGGGGTGGGTGTTACCTGAGTTTTTCTTGTTGTGGTGGCCCCGGGTTTTGTGTGTGTTTTCCTGATTATCTTTTTGTGGTTGGGCCCCGGGTGGTGTGGGTTTCCCCAGTTAATTTTTTTTGGTGGGCCCGGTGTTTTGGGGGGTTTTTAACCCGAGTTTTCTTTTTGGGTTGGCCAGGGTGTGGTTGGGGGTTTTGTGTTCCTGAGTTTATTTGTTGTGGTTGGCCGGGGGGGTGTGTGTGTGTGTTACCCGAGTTATCTTGTTGTGGTTTGGCCCGGGTGGTTTTGGTTTCCTTTAGTTTCTTGTTTTGGTTGGCCAGGTGGTGTGTGTTACCGAGTTATCTTTTTTGTGGTTGGCCCCGGTTTTATGTGTGTTTCCTGGTTATCTTGTTGTGGTTGGGGCCCGGTTGTGTTGTGTGTTACCCCCGGGTTTTCTTTTTGTTGGGTTTGGGAAAGGTTTTGGGTGTTTACCCGAGTTATTTGTTGTGGTTGGCCCGGTTTGGTGTGTTACCTGATTTTTTTTGTTGTTGGGTTTGGCCCGGGGTGTGGGTGTTACCTGAGTAAATTTTTTTGTGGTTGGCCAGGTTTTGGGGTGTGTTACTGATTTCTTGTTTTGGGTTTGGGAAAGGGGTGGGGTTTTTTCCTGGTTTTTCTTTTTGTGGGTTGGGGAAAGGGGTGTGTGTTTACCTGAGTTTATTTGGGGTTTTGGGTTTGGGCCCGGTGATGTTGGGACCGGGGGTTATCCGTTGGTTGGGCCCGGTGTGTGGGGGGTTTAACCGGGGTTATTTGTTGGGTTTTGGCCCCGGGTGTGTGTTTCCCGAGTTTTTTGTTGTGGTTGGCCGGTGTTGTGTGTTTCCTGAGTTATCCTTTTTGTGGTTGGCCAGGTGTGTTTTGGGGTTACCTGAGTTTTCTTTTTTGTGGTTGGGCCAGGGGTTTTGGTTACCCGGGGTTTTTGTTGGGGGTTTGGGCCCGGGGTATGTGTGTTACCCGAGTTTTCTTTTGTGGTTTGGAAAAGGGGTATGGTTTTTACCTTTGGGTTTTCTTTTTTGTGGTTGGCCAGGTTGTGTGTGTTACCTGAAATTTTCTTGTTGTGGTTGGCCAGGTGTGGTGTGTTCCCCGAGTTATCTTGTTGTGGTTGGCCCGGTGGATTTTGGGGTTACCTGAGTTATCTTGTTTTTTGGTTGGCAGGGTATGTGTTGTTCTGAGTTTAATTTTTTGTGGTTGGCCCGGGGGTTGGGGGTACTGAGTTATCTTGTTTTTGGGGGTTTCCAAGGGGGTGTGGGGTTACCTGAGTTATTTGTTGTGGTGGGGCCCGGGTGGGGTGGGGGTTTTTAAATGAGTTATTTTTTGTGGTTTGGGCCCGGTTGGGTGTGTTTCCGAGTTATTTGTTTTTGGTTTGGCCCGGGTGTTTTGTGTTGTTTCCCGGTTTTTTGGGGTTTTTGGTGGGCCCGGGGGTGGGTGTTACCTGGGGTTATCTTGTTGTGGTTGGGGAGGTGTATGTGGTTACCTGAGTTTCTTTTTGTGGTTGGGGCCCGGGTAGGGGTGTTCCCCGAGTTTCTTTTTGTGGTTTTGGGCCCGGGTGTGGGGGGTGTTTTTACCTGAGTTTTTGGTTTTGGGTTTGGCCCGGGTGTGTTTTGGGTTTCCTGATTTTTCTTGTTGTGGTTGGGCCCGGTGGGGGTGTGGTTACCTGAGGTTTTCCTTTTTGTGGGGTTTGGGCCCGGTGTGGGTGTGTTTTCCTGAGTTTTTCCTTTTTGTGGTTGGCCCGGGTTGTGTGTGTTTCCCGGTTATCTTTTTGTGGTTGGCCAGGGGGTGTGGGTTTACCGAGTTATTTGTTTTTGGTGGCCAGGGTTTGGGGGTTAAAACCTTGGGGTTTATTTTTGTTGTGGTTTGGCCCCCGGTTTTGGGGGTGTTTCCCGGAGTTATTGTTTTTGGTTTGGCCCCGGTGGGGGGTGTGTTACCTGAGTTTCCCTTTTTGGGGGCCAGGTGGATGTGTGTTACCTGAGTTATCTTGTTTGGGTTGGCCAAAGGGTTTTTGGGTGTTTCCGGGGTTTTCTTTTTGTGGTTTTGGGCCCGGTGTGTGTGTGTTACCTGAGTTTTTTTTTGGTTGGGGCCCGGTTGGTGTGTTACCTTAGTTTCTTGTTGGGGTTTGGGAAAGGGGTGTGGTTTTACCTGAGTTATCTTGGGTTTTGGGGTTGGCCAGGGGGTTTTGTGTTTTTACCCGGGGTTATCCTTTTTGTGGTTGGGGCCCGGGTAGGGTGTTAACCCGAGTTTTCTTGTTGGGGGGGCCCGGTGGTGTGTTTAATGAGTATCTTTTTGTTTGGGTTTTCCAGGTGTGTGTGTGTTACCTGAAGTTTTCTTTTTGTGGTTGGCCCGGTGTGTGTGTGTTACCCGAGGGATGTGTTTTTTGGGTTTGGCCCGGTTTTGGTGTGTTACCCGAGTTTCCCTTTTTGTGGTTTGGGCCCCGGTGGTGTTGTTACCCGAGTTATTTGTTGTGGTTTTGGGGCCCGGTGTGTGTTGGGACCCGGGGTGATTTGTTTGGTTGGCCGGTGTGGGGTGGTTTCCCCAGACCCTTTTTTGTGGGGTTTGGCCAAAGGGGTGGGTTTTTCCTTTAAAATTTTTGTGGTTTGGGGGGGGGTGTGTGTTTTTACCTGGTTTCTTGTTGTGGTTTTGGCCCCGGTTGGGGGTGTGTTCCTGATTTTTTTGTTGTGGGTTGGGCCCGGGTGTGTGGGTTACCGAGTTTTCTTGTTGTGGTTGGCCAGGTTTGTGTGGTTTCCCGGTTTTCTGTTGTGGTTGGGGCCCGGGTATGTGTGTTTCCGGGGTTTTCTTGTTGGGGTTGGACAGGGTGTGTGTGTTACCTGAGATCTGGGGTGGGGTTTGGGGGGGGGTGTGTGGGGGCCTGGTTATCTTTTGTTTGGTTTGGGCCCGGGGTGTGGTGTTTCCTTTAAATTATCGTGTTGTGGTTGGCCAGGGTATGTGTGGTTTCCCGGTTTTTCTTGGTTTTTGGGGCCGGTGTGTGTGTGTTTCCCGAGGACTTTTTGTGGTTGGCCAAAGGGGTGGTTGGGTTTTCCTGAGTTATCTTTTTTGTGGTTTGGGAAAGGGGTGGGTGTTCTGGGTTATTTGTTGTGGTTTTTCCCGGTGGGTTTTTGGGGTTACCTGAGTTAAAATTTTTTGTGGGGTTTGGCCCCGGGGTGTGTGTTTTTTACCCGGTTATCTTGTTGTGGTTGGCCAGGTTGTGGTGTACCTGAGTTTTCTTTTTGTGGGTTTGGCAAAGGGGTATGTGTGTTACCGAGTTATCTTGTTGTGGTTGGGCCGGGTTGTGTGACCTGAGTTTTCTTGTTGTGGTTTGGGCCCGGTTTTGTGGGGTTTACCCGAGTTATTTGTTTTGGTGGCCAGGTGGTGGTTTTTGTTTACCCCAGTTAACTTTTTGTGGTTTGGGCCCCCCCTGTTTGGGGTTACCCCGGTTTTTTTGTTGGGGTTTGGGCCCGGTGTGTGTGGTTACCTGGGGTTATTTGTTTTGGTGGCCCCGGTGTTTTTGTTGTGTTACCTGCGTTATTTTTGTGGTTGGCCCGGGGTGTGTGTTCCCCGAGTTAATTTTTGTTTTGGTTGGCCAGGTGTGGGGGGTTACCCCAGTTATCTTGTTGTGGTTGGCCCGGGGGTGTGTGTGTGTGTTATTGGGTTTTTCTTGTTGTGGTTTGGGCCCGGTGGGTTTTTGTGTTAAACCCGAGGTTTTCTTGTTGGGGTTGGCCAGGTGTGGGGTGTGTGGGTTTCCCCGAGTTATTTGTTGTGGTTGGGCCCGGGGGTGTGGGGTTACCGAGTTTTCTTGTTTTGGTTGGCCCGGGGTGGTTTTTGTTACCTGAGTTATTTTTGTTGTGGTTTGGGAAAGGGGTGGTGGTTACCTGAGTTAAACTTGTTGTGGGGTTGGGGCCCGGTGGGGTGTTGGGTTTCCTGAAAATCTTGGTGGTTTTGGGCCCGGGGGGGGGTGTTACCTGAGTTTTTTGTTGTGGTTGGCCCGGGTTTTTTGTGGGGTTCCTTTGGGTTTTTTTGTTTGGTTGGAAAGGGGTGGTGTTGTTACCCGAGTTTTTTTGTTTTTGGGGGGGCCAGTGGGGTGTGTGGTTTCCTGAGTTATCTTTTTGTGGTTGGCCAGGGGGGGTGTTGGGTTTCCTTTTTTAGTTATCTTTTTGTGGTTGGCCAAAGGGGTGGGTGGGTTACTGAGTTTTCTTGTTGTTTGGGTTTGGGCCGGGGGGTGTGTGGTTTCCCCAGGATCTTTTTGTGGTTTGGGCCCGGTGTGTGTTTTTTTACCTGGGGTTACTTTGGGGGTTTGGGCCCGGGGGTGTGTTGGGGTGGTTTCTGAGTTAATTTTTTTGGTTTTTCCAGGTGTGGTGTGGGTGTTACCGGTTTTTTTTTTTGGTTTGGCCCGGTTGGTGTGGGGTTACCCGGGGTTATCTTGTTGTGGTTGGCCAGGTGTGTGTGTGTTACCTGAGTTATCTTGTTGTGGTTGGCCAGGTGTGTGTGTGTTACCTGAGTTATCTTGTTGTGGTTGGCCAGGTGTGTGTGTGTTACCTGAGTTATCTTGTTGTGGTTGGCCAGGTGTGTGTGTGTGTTACCTGAGTTATCTTGTTGTGGTTGGCCAGGTGTATGTGTGTTACCTGAGTTATCTTGTTGTGGTTGGCCAGAAACATGGAGAGGTTCTGAGACTCCTGGATGGATGAGGGTTCTGACATCTTCCTGAGGAACTGGGCAGCTCTACAGGGGGGAGAGGAGAGGGAGGGGTAGAGGGACCAAAATTAAGGAAAGATTTGACTATGTACAGACTAAGTGAGCATAGCCTTGCTATTGAGAGAGGTCGCCGTAGGCAGACCTGGCTCTCAAGAGAAGACAGGCTATGTGCACACTGCCCACAAAATGAGGTGGAAACTGAGCTGCACTTCCTAACCTCCAGCCAAATGTATGACCATATTAGAGACACATATTTACCTCAGATTACACAGATCCACAAAGAATTAGAAAACAAACCCAATTTTGATAAACTCCCATATCTTTTGGGTGAAACACCATTGTAAATACAACCCATATTTATGTTTATTTATTTTCCCATTTGTACTTTAACTATTTGCACATCGTTACAACACTGTATATAGACATAATATGGCATTTGAAATGTCTTTATTCTTTTGGAACTTCTGAGTGTAATGTTCACTGTTCAGGAAGGAGACGCGTTCTGGAAGGAGACGCGTTCTGTCTCCTAGAGATGAACGTACTTTGGTGCGAAAAGTGCAAATCAATCCCAGAACAACAGCAAAGGACCTTGTGAAGATGCTGGAGGAAACAGGTACAAAAGTATCTATATCCACAGTAAAACGAGTCCTATATCGACATAACCTGAAAGGCCGCTCAGCAAGGAAGAAGCCACTGCTCCAAAACCGCCATAAAAAAGCCAGACTACGGTTTGCAACTGTACATGGGGACAAAGATCGTACTTTTTGGAGAAATGTCCTCTGGTCTGATGAAATTAAAATAGAACTGTTTGGCCATAATGACCATCGTTATGTTTGGAGGAAAAAGGGGGACGCTTGCAAGCCGAAGAACACCATCCCAACCGTGAAGCACGGGGGTGGCAGCATCATGCTGTGGGGGTGCTTTGCTGCAGGAGGGACTGGTGCACTTCACAAAATAGATGGCATCATGAGGAAGGAAAATGATGTGGATATATTGAAGCAACATCTCAAGACATCAGTCAGGAAGTTAAAGCTTGGTCGCAAATGGGTCTTCCAAATGGACAATGACCCCAAGCATACTTCCAAAGTTGTGGCAAAATGGCTTAAGGACAACAAAGTCAAGGTATTGGAGTGGCCATCACAAAGCCCTGACCTCAATCCTATAGAACAATTGTGGGCAGAACTGAAAAAGCGTGTGCGAACAAGGAGGCCTACAAACCTGACTCAGTTACACCAGCTCTGTCAGGAGGAATGGGCCAAAATTCACCCAACTTATTGTGGGAAGCTTGTGGAAGGCTACCCGAAACGTTAGACCCAAGTTAAACAATTTAAAGGCAATGCTACCAAATACTAATTGAGTGTATGTAAACTTCTGACCCACTGGGAATGTGATGAAAGAAATAAAAGCTGAAATAAATCATTCTCTCTACTATTATTCTGACATTTCACATTCTTAAAATAAAGTGGTGATCCTAACTGACCTAAAACAGGGAATTTTTACTAGGATTAAATGTCAGGAATTGTGAAAAACTGAGTTTAAATGTATTTGGCTAAGGTGTATGTAAACTTCCGACTTCAACTGTACCATATATACAAAAGCGGACGGAGAAATATCATAAATGATTGTTTTTACATGTGAACCATTTTACCACGTGAACATTTCCTCAGAATAAATAAGACAGGATTGTAATAGAGTAGGGAGCCAGAGACACCACTAGATGGGGCTATCGAACACCAATAAGAGGCAATTTACCAGTTACAGAAAACAATTGTTTATTCATGGCTGATGGGTGGAGAGTTTTTAGATAGAACATCCACCTGCATTCTGTCTGGAGAGATGACCACCCCTACGCGAAGGTTTATCTGCTCTATTGCAAAGAAGAACATGGAGGAAGAGTCTAGTGTCTATGTAGTGTCTAGTGTCTAGTAGTGTCTATGTAGTGTCTATGTAGTGTCTATGTAGTGTCTATGTAGTGTCTAGTGTCTATGTAGTGTCTATCTAGTGTCTATCTAGTGTCTATGTAGTGTCTAGTGTCTATGTAGTGTATATGTAGTGTGTTCTAGTGTCAACAGTGGTTCCTCAATTAAAAGTTTTGAGCTTATGCCATAACACTTTGTGGTAGATGGTGGCAGATTGGGGTAAATTCCGTCATTACCTCATTGCGCCACACCATCACAATGGGGAGGTGAGGAGGCCGGAGGGTGTTCGGGTTTGGGGTGGGAGGGTTTGGAGCCAGAGCCGGACGGAGTGCTCGGGGGGTGTGGGGGGTGTGAGGGGTTTGGGAGCATAGCCTGGACGGAGTGCTCGGGTTGGGGTGGAGGGTTGGAGCATAGCCTGACGGAGTGCTCGGGTTGGGGTGGAGGGTTGGAGCATAGCCTGACGGAGTGCTCGGGTTGGGGTGGAGGGTTGGAGAAAAGCCTTTACGGAGTTTTCCGGGGTTGGGGGGGGGGTTGGAGAAAAGCCTGACGGATGTTTGGGGGTTGGGGGGGAGGGTTTTTTGGGCAATAAACCTGACGGTTTGGGATGGGTTGGGGTTGGGGGGGTTGGAGCATAGCCTGACGGTAGGGGCCCCGGGTTTGGGGGGGAGGGTTGGAAACTAAACCTTACGGTGGGGCTCGGGGTTGGGGGGGGAGGGTTGGAGAACCGCGGGGAGGGTCAGGTTGGGGTGGAGGGTTGGAGCTTTGCCTGACGGATGCTCTGTTTGGGGTGGAGGGTTGGGGCAAGCCCCCACGGGAGGGGCTCGGGTTTTGGGGGGGAGGGTTGGAGCATTCCTTGGAGTGCTCTGGTTGGGGGGAGGGTTTTTGCAGAGCCTGACGGGAGGGGCCGGGTTGGGGGGAGGGTTGGAGTTTGCCTGACGGGAAATGCTGGGTTGGGGAGGTTGGAGGGAAGCCTGACGGAGGGTCGGGTTGGGGGTGGGGGGTTTGGGGCATGCCTGAAGGAAATTTCTCGGGGTTTGGGGGGGGGGGTTGGGGTCATAGCCGACGGGGGTTCGGGGTTGGGGGGGGGAGGGGGGGGAAACATGCCTGAGGGAGGGGGCTCGGGTTGGGGGGGGGGTTTTAGCATTTTGCCTGCGGTGGGACTTCCCCGGGGTTTGGGGGGGAGGGTTGGGGCATAGCCCCGACGGTAGGGGTGGGGTTTGGGGGGGGGGTTTGGGGCATAGCCTGACGGAGGGGCTTTAGGTTGGGGTGGAGGGTTGGGGCATAAACCTTTACGGAGTGCTTGGTTGGGGTGGGGGTTGGAGCAGAGCCTGCCCGGTTTGGGACTGGGGGGGGTTTGGGGGGTTGGAGCATTTTTCCTGCGGGGTGCTCGGGGTTTGGGGGGGGGAGGGTTTGGGAGCAGAGCCTGACCCGGGGGTGTGGGTTGGGGGGTTTTGGTTTGGAGCAGAGCCCGGGGCCCGGGTTGGGGTGGGGGGTTTGGGGCATAGGGCCCGACGGGGTGTTGGTTGGGTGCAGGGGTTTGGGGGAAAAGCCCGACGGTAGGGACTCGGGTTGGGGGTTTTTTGGGTTGGGGCATAGCCCGAAAGGAGGTTTTGGGTTGGGGGGTAGGGGTTTGGGGCATAAAACCTGACGGGTGTTCGGGTTGGGGGGTAGGTTGGAGCTTTGCCTGACGGTAGGGACTCAGTTGGGGGGGGAGGGTTGGAGCATTTGCCTGACGGTAGGGACTTTATTTGGGGGGGGGTTGGGGCATAGCCTGACGGAGTGCTCGGGTTGGGGTGGAGGGTTGGAGCATAGCCGACGGGAGGGACTCGGGTTGGGGTGGAGGGTTGGGGCATAGCCTGCGGAGTGGTTTTGGGGTTGGGGTGGAGGGTTGGAGCATAGCCTGACGGTAGGGATCAGGTTGGGGTCAGGGTTGGGGCATAGCCACGGTAGGGACTCAGGGTTTGGGGGGGGGTTTTTAGCATAGCCTGACGGTTTTGGGGTCAGGTTGGGGTGGGGGTTGGAGCAATAGCCTGACGGGAGGGAATCAAGGGTTTGGGGGGGAGGGGTTGGGAAAAGCCCTGGGCGGGGTTTTGGGGTCCGGTTGGGGGGGGGGGTTGGAGATGCCTGACGGTAGGGGCTCAGGGGGGTGGGAGGGTTTTGGGGCATAGCCTAAAGGTAGGGACTCAGGGTTGGGGGGGAGGGTTTTGGGGGCATTTGCCCACGGTAGGGACTCAGGGGGGGGGGTGTAGGGTTGGACATAAACCTGACGGTAAAGGGGCTCAGGTTGGGGGGGAGGGGTTTGGGGAAAAGCCTGACGGTAGGGACTAGGTTGGGGGGGTTGGGTTGGAGCATAGCCTGAGGAGTGTCGGGTTTGGGGGGCAGGTTGGGGGCTAGCCCGGAAAGGTAAGGGGGCTCAGGTTGGGGTTTTTAGGGTTGGAGCAAGCCTGAAGGTAGGGACTCAGGTTGGGGGGGGTAGGGTTTGGGGCAAGCCTTACGGGAGGGGCCCCAGGTTGGGGGGGGAGGGGTTTGGAAACAAAAGCCTGACGGTAGGGAAATTTTAGGTTTTGGGTTTGGGGGTTGGAGCATAGCCTGACGGTTGGACTCAGGTTGGGGGTAGGGGGGCATAGCCTGGAAATAGGGGCTCAGGGTTGGGGGGGGGGTTGGGGGCTTTTGCCTGACGGGGAGGGGACTCAGGTTGGGGTTTTAGGGTTGGAGCATAGCCTGCCCGGGAGGGGCTCAGGTTTGGGGGGGGAGGGTTGAGCAAGCCTGAAAGGTAGGGACTCAGGTTTGGGGGGTAGGGGTTTGGGGCATAGCCCGACAGGTGCTCCCGGGGTTGGGGGGCCCGGGGTTTGGGGAAAAGCCTGACGGTTTTGGGAATTTAGGTTGGGGGAGGGGTTGGGAGCATAACCTGACGGGGGTGCTCGGGTTTTGGGGGGTTCAGGGGTTTTGGGGCAAAAGCCCGACGGGGGATTTAGGGTTGGGGGGGGGGGTTTTAGCATAGCCTGAAGGTAGGGACTCAGGTTGGGGTTGGAGGGTTGGAGCATAGCCTGACGGTAGGGACTCAGGTTGGGGTGGAGGGTTGGAGCATAGCCTGACGGTAGGGACTCGGGTTGGGGTGTAGGGTTGGAGCATAGCCTGAAGGTAGGGACTCAGGTTGGGGTGAAGGGTTGGAGCATAGCCTGACGGTAGGGACTCGGGTTGGGGTGAGGGTTGGAGCATAGCCTGAAGGTAGGGACTCAGGTTGGGGTGGAGGGTTGGAGCAGAGCCTGAAGGTAGGGACTCAGGTTGGGGTGCAGGGTTGGAGCATAGCCTGACGGTAGGGACTCAGGTTGGGGTGCAGGGTTGGAGCATAGCCTGACGGTAGGGACTCAGGTTGGGGTGGAGGGTTTGAGCAGAGCCTGAGAGGGAGGGAGGGCAGTTCCTCTTGCTGCTCCGTAGGTAAGCACCATGGTTCTAATAGTGGATGTGAGCTTCGACTGGAAGCCAGTGGAGTGTGCAGAGGAGCGGGGTGACATGGGAGAACTTGGGAAGGTTGAAAACCAGGAGGGCTGCAGCATTCTGGGTAAGTTGCAGGGGTTTGATGGCACAACAAGCCGGTTGGACGTACTACCAAATTCTCTAAAACGATTGTATGCTCCCAATTGCACGCTCCCTCAAAACTTGAGACATCTGTGGCATTGTGTTGTGTGACAAAACTGCACATTTTAGAGCGGCCTTTTATTGTCCCCAGCACAAGGTGCACCTGTGTAATGATCATGCTGTTTAATCAGCTTCTTGATATGCCACACCTGTTTGGTGGATGGAATATCTTGGCAAAGAAAAATGTTCACTAAAGTATTCGGAAAGTATTCAGACACCTTGACTTTTTCCATTTTGTTACGTTACAGCCTTTTTCTAAAATGGATTAAATATTTGTTTCCCCTCATTTATCTACACACAATACCCCATGACAAAGTGAAAACAGGTTTTTAGAATCATTGCAAATGTATTAAAAACAGAAATACCTTAATTACATAAGTATTCAGACCCTTTGCGATGAGACTAGAAATTGAGCTCAGGTGCATCCTGTTTCCATTGATCATCCTTGAGATGTTTCTACAACTTGATTGGAGTCCACCTGTGGTAAATTCAATGGATTGGACATGATTTGGAAAGGCACACACCTGTCTATATAAGGTCCCACCATTGACAGTACATGTCAGAGAAAAAACCAAGCCATGAGGTCGAAGGAACTATCCGTAGAGCTCCGAGACAGGATTGTGTTGAGGCACAGATCTGGGGAAGGGTACCAAAACATTTCACATGGGAGAACCTTCCAGAAGGACAACCATCTCTGCAGCACTCCACCAATCAGGCCTTTATTGGAGAGTGGCCAGACGGAAGCCACTCCTCAGTAAAAGGCACATGACAGTCCACTTGGAGTTTGCCAAAAGGCACCTAAAGACTCTCAGACCATGAGAAACAAGAGTCTCTGGTCTGATTAAACCAAGATTGAACTCTTTGGCCTGAATACCAAGCGTCACATCTGGAGGAAACCTGGCACCATCCCTACGGTGAAGCATGGTGGTGGCAGCATGTTGTGTGGATGTTTTTCAGTGGCAGCGACTGGGAGACTAGTCAGGATCGAGGCAAAGATGAACGGAGCAAAGTAGAGAGATCCTTGATGAAAACCTGCTCCAGAGCGCTCAGGACCTCAGACTGGGGCGAACGTTCACTTTCCAACAGGACAACGACCCTAAGCACACAGCCAAGACAATGCAGGAGTGGCTTCGGGACAAGTCTCTGAATGTCCTTGAGTGGCCCAGCCAGAGTCCGGACTTGAACCCGATCAAACATCTCAGGAGAAACCTGAAAATAGCTGTGCAGCGACGCTCCCCATCCAACCTGACAGAGCTTGAGAGGATCTGGGAGAAAATCCCCAAATACAGGTGTGCCAAGCTTGTAGCGTCATACCCAAGAAGACTCGAGGTTGTAATCGCTGCCAAAGGTGCTTCAACAAAGTACTGAGTAAAGGGTCTGAATACTTATGTAAATGTGATATTTCAGTTTTTTTTTTTTTTATACATTTGCAAACATTTCTAAAAAACGGTTTTTGCTTTGTCATTTGCTTTGTGTGTAGATCGATGAGGGGAAAAAACTATTTAATCCAGTTTATAATAAGGCTGTAAAGTAACAAAATATGGAAAAAGTCAATCAGTCAATATTTTAAACATACTAAAAAATATATGGGGGATTGGAAATGATGCAGACAATTACATTGATGGAAGCCACACTCTATCTGCAATATTAAATCAGATCTACCCCCTAAACAATTAAAAAAAAAAAAAAAAGCCAGAGCTCACTGGCACCGGAAACTGTCAGGGCCAGAATATTTTATAAAATGTTGCAAGTTTGTTGCAGACAGGCCACGTGTAGCTAATGTGATTTATAGGATATTTATTATCATCAGGATATTTTCCACCTGCAGGCTGCATTGTTTCTTTGGGGGGGCTTTATGTCGGCTATTTGTAAATAGTTGGCAATGGCAATAGAAGTTACTTTAAGATTTGTACCATTTTCATTTACATGTAGATATAATTTAGATGAACCACATGACAATGATTTTGAGATACAAAGAATATGAAAATCATAACTGGCACGCAGATCGGTAGAAACTGTAAAATAAATTGGCACTCCAAACGGAAAAGGTTGCCGACCCCTGCTGAAGCCTATTACCAGCAACATCAGGAGCGTAGCGCCGACCCCTGCTGAAGCCTAGTACCAGCAACATCAGGAGCGTAGCGCCGACCCCTGCTGAAGCCTAGTACCAGCAACATCAGGAGCGTAGCGCCGACCCCTGCTGAAGCCTATTACCAGCAACATCAGGAGCGTAGCGCCGACCCTGCTGAAGCCTATTACCAGCAACATCAGGAGCGTAGCGCCGACCCTGCTGAAGCCTAGTACCAGCAACATCAGGAGCGTAGCGCCGACCCCTGCTGAAGCCTAGTACCAGCAACATCAGGAGCGTAGCGCCGACCCCAGCTGAAGCCTATTACCAGCAACATCAGGAGCGTAGCGCCGACCCCAGCTGAAGCCTATTACCAGCAACATCAGGAGCGTAGCGCCGACCCCTGCTGAAGCCTAGTACCAGCAACATTAGGAGCGTAGCGCCGACCCCTGCTGAAGCCTATTACCAGCAACATCAGGAGCGTAGCGGCAGAATCTGCAGCACGGGGGGGGGGGGGTTTATTCCTTCTGGTTAAACTATCTTCATCTCTGACTCCCTCGAGTCATTTATGTGTCATAATTATTTAATCAAAACAGCATGCTTAATTAAAGCATCAGACAAGTTCAGTACATATAGTTGATTTTATTTTTAAAAACATATGGTGTCTCTCTCTATATATATATATATGAGGAAAAAATACACGTTCAAATATTTCGACCAATCTACTCTTTTTTTATTCTTGGGGACAATTACAAAGAGTAATAGGTGCACATGGTCCGGCAGTAGGCTACTAGGGTAACCTATAGTGTATTACTGTCAAATGGTCCGGCAGTAGGCTCCAAGGGTAACCTATAGTGTATTACTGTCAAATGGTCCGGCAGTAGGCTCCAAGGGTAACCTATAGTGTATTACTGTCAAATGGTCCGGCAGTAGGCTCCAAGGGTAACCTATAGTGTATTACTGTCACATGGTCCGGCAGTAGGCTACTAGTGTAACCTATAGTGTATTACTGTCACATGGTCCGGCAGTAGGCTCCAAGGGTAACCTATAGTGTATTACTGCTAGATGAGCTGATTGATGGGTCCTGTTCAAAAGTAGTGCACTCAGTGTGGCTCAGTTGGTAGAGCATGGCACTTGCCATGCAAGGGTTGTGGGTTCGATTCCCACTGGGGACCGGTACGAATGAAAATGTATGCACTCACTACTGTAAGTCGCTCTGGATAAGAGCGTCTGCTAAATGATACATGTATAAAGGACATATCCTGTGTGTGTGTGTGTGTGTGTGTGTGTGTGTGTGTGTGTGTGTGTGTGTATAGTACCGTTTGTATGCGGAGTGGTCGTTCTTGACGCTACACTTCATGTTCTTGAGTTCATCCAGCACAGCGAACATGTTGATGAACTTCCCCAAGGTCAGGAGGTAGGCCTCCGAGACAAAGTCCTTCCTCCTCTCAGCGTGGCAGAGACGGCGCACCTCCCCACAGAACCGGTCTATAGCCGTTCGCTGGCGAGGAGAAAACAGAGAGAGGGTCAATGTCAAAACAGAGCACATCAACTATACATTGCTTTAATAGGCCACTGAGCAAAACAGAATGACTGCAACATGGGAAAACTTTATTAATGTGTTTAGAATGGTACACAGTGACCAGTGTTTTCCCCTTCATGAATTAACTAGGATTATTTTCATTTAAAACGTTCATTTCGCCAGTCTGACAAGTATAGCTTTCTCCCGCTAGAATGAACGATATGCATCTTCTAGCGATCTATTGATAGGACGGGTGCCTGTCAGTCACAAAGCCAGCGATGACAGGGAAACTGCTGGTTTGTCAGTCTGCTGTCTGTCCCGCCTCTCGGTACCGGTGTTATTTTTGTGCGCTGCGGTTGGCTGCAGTCAAATTTCTTTACATGGAGGGAGAGCAGGATGCTTCTTCATCGTCTCCTGTGAGTGAATTTACACGTCCATGTAATGTAATGTAATGTAATGTAATGTAATGTAACGTAATGTAATGTAAATGGTAATATAATGTAATGTAACATACTGTAATGTAATGTAACGTAATGTAAGTGGTAATGTAATGTAACGTAATGTAAGTGGTAATGTAATGTAATGTAAATGGTAATGTAATGTAATTAATGTAATGTAATTCATGTAATGTAACGTAATGTAAGTGGTAATGTAATGTAATTAATGTAATGTAAAGTAATGTAAATGGTAATGTAATTAATGTAATGTAACGTAATGTAAGTGGTAATGTAATGTAATTAATGTAATGTAAATGGTAATGTAATTAATGTAATGTAACATAATGTAATGTAATGTAATTAATGTAATGTAAATGGTAATGTAATTAATGTAATGTAATTCATGTAATGTAATGTAACGTAATGAGTTGAAATCCACTTCATTATTATTTTGTGGCACATTCATTCATTTATTTATTCATTTATTTATTTATGTATTTTCTTCAGTGTGTTTCATTGGCCAATAGCCAGGCAGAGTCAGGGTGAATAACTGTTCTTTGATTGACAACAAATCAGCTTGTGTTGAGACGTTGGTGGGGGGTGGGGGGTTTTAAGCTGACGTATAAAATTGTTTTTAGATGGTCATACCATAATTTAGCTATTTGATTTTGAATTTTAGGACCCCTTTAGGTATAAAAATATATATATATATATAAAAATTATTTGATAAAATATTGAATTTGGTCTTTAGTACCAAATCCCATTGAAACAGCTCCTGAGTGGCGCAGTGGTCTAAGGCACTGCATCGCAGTGCTAACTGTGCCACTAGAGATCCTGGTTCGAATCCAGGCTCTGTCGCAGCCGTCCGCAACCGGGAGACTCATGGGCGGCGCACAATTGGTCCAGGGTAGGGGAGGGAATGGCCGGCAGGGATGTAGCTCAGTTGATAGAGCATGGCGTTTGCAACGCCAGGGTTGTGGGTTCGATTCCCACGGGGGGCCAGTATAAAAAATATATATATGTAATCACTAACTGTAAGTCGCTCTGGATAAGAGCGTCTGCTAAATGACTAAAATGTAAATGTAAATGTAAACACATTGAATAACACATTCATAAATGGCAAAAAAGACAGTCAAAAAATAAAGGCAATAATGTTTTGAAGTGTCTGTCATACAGTGCATTCGGAAAGTATTCAGACCCCTTGACTTTTTCCACATTTTGTTATGTTACAGCCTTATTCTAAAATTGATTAAATTGTTGTTTTTCTCATCAATCTACACAAAATATCCCATAAAACAAGTTTGTAGAAATGTTAGCAAATTTTGGAACCACCAAGACACTTCCTAGAGCTGGCCGCCCGGCCAAACTGAGCAATCGGGGGAGAAGGGCCTTGGTCAGGGAGGTGACCAAGAACCTGATGGTCACTCTGACAGAGCTCTAGAGTTCCTCTGTGGAGATGGGAGAACCTTCCAGAAGGACAACCATCTCTGCAGCACTCCACCAATCAGGCCTTTATGGTAGAGTGGCCAGACGGAAGCCACTCCTCAGTAAAAGGCACATGACAGCCCGCTTGGAGTTTG
Source organism: Coregonus sp. 'balchen' (assembly GCA_902810595.1). Lineage (NCBI taxonomy): Eukaryota > Metazoa > Chordata > Actinopteri > Salmoniformes > Salmonidae > Coregonus > Coregonus sp. 'balchen'. The sequence continues at coordinate 62,654,549 of LR778263.1, forward strand.
CCAAAAGGCACCTAAACACTCACAGACCATGAGAAACAAGATTCTCTGGTCTGATGAAACCAAGATTGAACTCTTTGGCCTGAATGCCAAGCGTCACATCTGGAGGAAACCTGGCACCATCACTACAGTGAAGCATGTTTGTGATAGCATCATGCTGTGGGGATGTTTTTCAGCGGCAGAGACTGGGAGACTAGTCAGGATCGAGGGAAAGATGAACGGAGCAAAGTACAGAGAGAACCTTGATGAAAACCTGCACCAGAGCGCTCAGGACCTCAGACTGGGGCGAAGGTTCACCTTCCAACAGGACAACGACCCAAAGCACACAGCCAAGACAATGCAGGAGTGGTTTCAGGACAAGTCTCAATGTCCTTGAGTGGCCCAGCCAGAGCCCGGACTTGAACCCGATCAAACATCTCTGGAGAGACCTGAAAATAGCTGTGCAGCGACGCTCCCCATCCAACCTGACAGAGCTTGAGAGGATCTGCAGAGAAGAATGGGAGAAACTCCCCAAATACAGGTGTGCCAAGCTTGTAGCATCATACCCAAGAAGACTTGAGGCTGTAATCGCTGCCAAAGGTGCTTCAACAAAATACTGAGTAAAGGGTCTGAATACTTATGTAAATGTGATTTCAGTTTGTTATCTCTAATAAATTTGCAAACATTTCTAAAATCCTGTTTTTGCTTCGTCATTATGGAGTAGTATGTGCAGATCGATGAGGGGAAAAAACAATTTAATCCATTTTAGAATAAGGCTGTAACGTAACAAAATGTGGAAAAAGTCAAGGGGTCTGAATAATTTTCGAATGCACTGTATTGCCTCCTAAGAATGGGAGAAACTCCCCAAATACAGGTGTGCCAAGCTTGTAGCGTCATACCCAAGAAGACTCGAGGCTGTAATCGCTGCCAAAGGTGCTTCAACAAAGTACTGACTAAAGGGTCTGAATACTTATGTAAATGTGATATTTCCGTTTTTTATTTTTAACCTCAAATTCTTGTTAATCTAACTGCACTGTCCAATTTACAGTAGCTATTACAGTGAATAAATACCATGCTATTGTTTGAGACGAGTGCACAACAACAAAAAACGTATCACGGCAACTGGTTTGATACATTCACCTCTGAAGGTAAATAATGTACTTACATTCAGTAATCTTGCTCTGATTTGTCATCCTGAGGGTCCCAGAGATAAAATGTAGCATAGTTTTGTTTGATTAAATCCATTTTTATATTCAAATGTAGGCACTGGGTTGTACAGTTTGAACCCCTGCTGTCCCTGGCTCCACACCCACCCCGCCCGGCCATCTAGATGTGTGAAAGTTAGTGTATAAGCTAATGATCCATCATGTATGACATTCCTGGGAGTGTGTAAACTTACATTTTGTATTACCATATCATTTCTGTATGTTCTCTATAGTTATGTACTTTAAAATGTATCAATTGACCATTTCGGCACATTTGGGCAGACTTGATACAAAATAGTCCAGTATTGCAATGCTTCACTGGATCAATCTGAAACATTGCACACACACTGCTGCCATCTAGTGGCCAGAATCTAAATTGCGCCTAAACTACAATATTATATTGTGGCCTTTCTCTTGAGTGAAAGTTAGTTGCTTCAGGTCCAGAGCTACAGGCAGTCAGATTTGGGTATGTCATTTTAGGCGAAAAAAAATTAAAAACGGGTCCGATCCTTAAGAGGTTAAAGAGATAGTTCACCCTGGTTTCCTTAAGAGTCGACAGCTGCAGAACCAATCAAATACATCATTTGAAGAACAAACATCATTGTGGCAATTCATATGGAAATATTACTTTAATCTCAAGAGAAGACCGGTTAAAAAAGGTGATCTTAGAAAATAGTCCTGATCATAGTGGCCTTAGTTGATATCCAAAACAACTAAACACACTGAACTCATACATATTCAGTTATTTAAATTGTAAAGTCATGTCTTTCTACTCTACCACAACTCATTTTACTGATCTGGGAAAGTCGTTAAACTGATCTGGGAAAGTCGTTAAACTGATCTGGGAAAGTCGTTAAACTGATCTGGGAAAGTCGTTAAACTGATCTGGGAAAGTCGTTAAACTGATCTGGGAAAGTCGTTAAACTGATCTGGGAAAGTCGTTAAACTGATCTGGGAAAGTCGTTAAACTGATCTGGTAAAGTCGTTAAACTGATCTGGGAAAGTCGTTAAACTGATCTGGTAAAGTCGTTAAAAGTATTCAATCATTTAGCTGTGTATTTCAGATGGAATCAAGACATTATAATGTACCAGAGGGCAACACAATAGAGCTTGTTCTGCCAAAACAATTTCAGGGGCATGTCCCCCCCGGACCCCCACATCCCAGAACTCCCTGGCTGGCTACTTTATCAATTTGCTGGCTACTCCATGTACTTCAGGAAAACACTGCGGTGACACCACCTTTCCAGAAATAAGTCTCTCACTGTTGCCGCTTGCTACAGACCCCCCTCAGCCCCCAGCTGTGCCCTGGACACCATATGTGAATTGATTGCCCCCCATTTATCCTCAGAGTTTGTACTGCTTGGTGACCTAAATTGGGATATGCTTAATACCCCAGCCATCCTACAATCCAAGCTAGATGCCCTCAACCTCACGCAAATTATCAACGAACCTACCAGGTACAACCCTAAATCCGTAAACATGGGTACCCTCATAGATATCATCCTGACTAACATACCCTCTAAATACACCTCAGCTGTCTTCAACCAGGATCTCAGCGATCACTGCCTTATTGCCTGCGTCCGTAACGGGTCCGCGGTCAAACGACCACCCCTCATCACTGTCAAACGCTCCCTAAAACACTTTAGCGAGGAGGCCTTCCTAATTGACCTGGCCCAGGTATCCTGGATGGATATAGATCTCATTCCGTCAGTAGAGGATGCCTGGTTGTTCCTTAAAAGTAATTTCCTCTCAATCTTAAATAAACATGCCCCATTCAAAAAATACAGAACTAAGAACCGATATAGCCCCTGGTTCTCCTCAGACTTGACTGCCCTTGACCAGCACAAAAACATCCTGTGGCGTACAGCATTAGCATCAAATAGCCCCCGCGATATGCAACTTTTCAGGGAAGTTAGGAACCAATATACACAAGCAGTCAGGAAAGCAAAGGCTAACTTTTTCAAACAGAAATTTGCATCCTGTAGCACTAACTCCAAAAAGTTTTGGGACACTGTAAAGTCCATGGAGAATAAGAGCACTTCCTCCCAGCTGCCCACTGCACTGAGGCTAGGAAACACTATCACCCACCGATAAATCTACAATAATCGAGAATTTCAACAAGCATTTTGCTACAGCTGGCCATGCTTTCCATCTGGCTACCACTAACCCGGCCACCAACTCTGCACCCTCTGCTGCAACTTGCCCATGCCCCCCCCCGCTTCTCCTTCACACAAATTCAGACAGCTGATGTTTTGAAAGCGCTGCAAAATCTGGACCCCTACAAATCAGCTGGGCTAGACAATCTGGACCCTTTCTTTCTAAAACTAGCCGCCGAAATTGTCGCAACCCCTATTACTAGTCTGTTCAACCTCTCTTTCATAACGTCTGAGATCCCCAGAGATTGGAAAGCTGCCGCGGTCATCCCCCTCTTCAAAGGGGGTGACACTCTAGATCCAAACTGCTACAGACCTATATCCATCCTGCCCTGCCTTTCGAAAGTATTCGAAAGCCAAGTTAACAAACAGATCATCGACCATTTCGAATACCACCGTACCTTCTCCGCTATGCAATCCGGTTTCCGAGCTGGTCACGGGTGCACTTCAGCCACGCTCAAGGTCCTAAACGATATTATAACCGCGATTGATAATAGACAGTACTGTGCAGCCGTCTTCATCGACCTGGCCAAGGCTTTCGACTCTGTCAACCACCGCATTCTTATTGGCAGACTAAATAGCCTTGGTTTCTCAAATGACTGCCTCGCCTGGTTCACCAACTACTTCTCAGATAGAGTTCAGTGTGTCAAATCGGAGGGCCTGTTGTCTGGACCTATGGCAGTCTCTATGGGGGTGCCACAGGGTTCAATTCTTGGGCCGACACTTTTCTCCGTGTATATCAATGATGTCGCTCTTGCTGCTGGTGACTCTCAGATCCACCTCTACGCAGACGACACCATTTTGTATACATCTGGCCCTTCATTGGACACTGTGTTAACAAACCTCCAAACGAGCTTCAATGCCATACAACACTCCTTCAGTAGCCTCCAACTGCTCTTAAACACTAGTAAAACTAAATGCATGCTCTTCAATCGAACGCTGCTGGCACCCGCCCACCCGACTAGAATCACCACTCTCGACGGGTCTGACCTAGAGTATGTGGACAACTACAAATATCTAGGTGTCTGGTTAGACTGTAAACTCAACTTCCAGACTCACATAAAGAATCTCCAATCCAAAGTTAAATCTAGAATCGGCTTCCTATTTCGCAACAAAGCCTCCTTCACTCATGCTGCCAAACATGCCCTCGTAAAACTGACTATCCTACCGATCCTTGACTTCGGCGATGTCATTTACAAAATAGCCTCCAACACTCTACTCAGCAAATTGGATGTAGTCTATCACAGTGCCATCCGTTTTGTCTCCAAAGCCCCATACACTACCCACCACTGTGACCTGTACGCTCTTGTTGGCTGGTCCTCACTACATGTTCGTCGTCAAACCCACTGGCTCCAGGCCATCTATAAATCACTGCTAGGCAAATCCCCGCCTTATCTTAGCTCATTGGTCACCATAGCAGCACCCACCCGTAGTCTGCGCTCCAGCAGGTATATCTCTCTGGTCATTCCCAAAGCCATCACCTCCTTTGGCCGCCATTCCTTCCAGTTCTCTGCTGCCAATGACTGGAACGAATTGCAAAAATCTCTGAAGCTGGAGACTCTTATCTCCCTCAATAACTTTAAGCATCAGTTGTCAGAGCACCTTACCGATCACTGCACCTGTACACAGCCCATCTGAAATTAGCCCACCCAACTACCTCATCCCTATATTGTTATTTATTTTGCTCTTTTGCACCCCAGTATCTCTATTTGCACATAATCTCTTGCACATCTAGCATTCCAGTGTTAATACTATTGTAATTATTCTGCACTATAGCCCATTTATTGCCTTACCTCCATAACTTGCTACATTTGCACACACTGTATATATATTTTCTGTTGTATTTCTGACTTTATGTTTTTTTTTTACCCCATATGTAACTCTGTGTTGTTTTTATTGCACTACTTTGCTTTATCTTGGCCAGGTCGCAGTTGTAAATGAGAACCTGTTCTCAACTGGCTTACCTGGTTAAATAAAGGTGAAATAAAAAAATTAAAAAAATTAAAAATTAAAAATTGGCGGAATATCTACAGTTGAAGTCTGAAGTTTACATACACTTAGGTTGGAGTCATTAAAACTCGTTTTTCAACCACTCCACAAATTTCTAGTTCGTGCTTGACACAAGGAATTTTTCCAACAATTGTTTACAGACAAATTATTTCACTTATAATTCACTGTATCACAATTCCAGTGGGTCAGAAGTTTACATACACTAAGTTGACTGTGCCTTTAAACAGCTTGGAAAATTCCAGGAAATTATGTAATGGCTTTAGAAGCTTCTGATAGGCTAATGGACATCATTTGAGTCAATTGGAGGTGTACCTGTGGATGTATTTCAAGGCCTACCTTCAAACTCAGTGCCTCTTTGCTTGACATCATGGGAAAATCAAAAGAAATCAGCCAAGACCTCAGAAGAAAATGTGTAGACCGCCACAAGTCTAGTTCATCCTTGGGAGCAATTTCCAAATGCCTGAAGGTACCACGTTCATCTGTACAAACAATAGTACGCAACTATAAACACCATGGGACCATGCAGCCGTCATACCGCTCAGGAAGGAAACGCGTTCTGTCTCCTAGAGATGAACGTACTTTGGTGCAAAAAGTGCAAATCAATCCCAGAACAACAGCAAAGGACCTTGTGAAGATGCTGGAGGAAACAGGTACAAAAGTATCTATATCCACAGTAAAACAAGTCCTATATCAACATAACCTGAAAGGCCGCTCAGCAAGGAAGAAGCCTCTGCTCCAAAACCGCCATAAAAAAGCCAGACTACGGTTTGCAACTGCACATTGCGACAAAGATCGTACTTTTTGGAGAAATGTCCTCTGGTCTGATGAAACAAAAATAGAACTGTTTGCCCATAATGACCATCGTTATGTTTGGAGGAAAAAGGGGGCGGTTTGCAAGCCGAAGAACACCATCCCAACCGTGAAGCACGGGGGTGGCAGCATCATGCTGTGGGGGTGCTTTGCTGTAGGAGGGACTGGTGCACTTCACAAAATAGATGGCATCATGAGGAAGGAAAATTATGTGGATATATTGAAGCAACATCTCAAGACATCAGTCAGGAAGTTAAAGCTTGGTCGCAAATGGGTCTTCCAAATGGACAATGACCCCAAGCATACTTCCAAAGTTGTGGCAAAATGGCTTAAGGACAACAAAGTCAAGGTATTGGAGTGGCCATCAGAAAGACCTCAATCCTATAGAAAGTTTGTGGGCAGAACTGAAAAAGCGTGTGTGAGCAAGGAGGCCTACAAACCTGACTCAGTTACACCAGCTCTGTCAGGAGGAATGGGCCAAAATTCACCCAACTTATTGTGGGAAGCTTGTGGAAGGCTACCCGAAACGTTTGACCCAAGTTAAACAATTTAAAGGCAATGCTACCAATTACTAATTGATTGTATGTAAACTTTTGACCCACTGGGAATGTGATGAAGGAAATAAAAGCTGAAATAAATCATTCTCTGTACTATTATTCTGACATTTCACATTCTTAAAATAAAGTGGTGATCCTAACTGACCTAAAACAGGGAATTTTTACTGGGATTAAATGTCAGCAATTGTGAAAAACGGAGTTTAAATTTATTAGGCTAAGGTGTATGTAAACTTCCGACTTCAACTGTACACAAAGACAGATGGTGTTGCTGGTTGTTGTTACCTGGAAGTACATGAAGTTCATGAGCTTGGTGACCTCAGGCTCCAGCACCTCCACTGTCTTCTCATAGATCTCCACTCTGTTGGGCTGCTCATTACACTTCACCTGATAGAGGGAGGAAGAGATAGGAAGACAAAGGGGATAGAGGGAGGAAGAGATAGGAAGACAAAGGGGATAGAGGGAGGAAGAGATAGGAAGACAAAGGGGATAGAGGGAGGAAGAGATAGGAAGACAAAGGGGATAGAGGGAGGAAGAGATAGGAAGACAAAGGGGATAGAGGGAGGAAGAGATAGGAAGACAAAGGGGATAGAGGGAGGAAGAGATAGGAAGACAAAGGGGATAGAGGGAGGAAGAGGGAGGAAGACAAAGGGGATAGAGGGAGGAAGAGATAAAGGGGATAGAGGGAGGAAGAGATAGGGGATCATGAGTAATACTTACAGTGGGGGGAAAGTATTTAGTCAGCCACCAATTGTGCAAGTTCTCCCACTTAAAAAGATGAGAGAGGCCTGTAATTTTCATCATAGGTACACGTCAACTATGACAGACAAATTGAGAAAAAAAAATCCAGTAAATCACATTGTAGGACTTTTTATGAATTTATTTGCAACTTATGGTGGAAAATAAGTATTTGGTCACCTACAAACAAGCAAGATTTCTGGCTCTCACAGACCTGTAACTTCTTCTTTAAGAGGCTCCTCTGTCCTCCACTCGTTACCTGTATTAATGGCACCTGTTTGAACTTGTTATCAGTATAAAAGACACCTGTCCACAACCTCAAACAGTCACACTCCAAACTCCACTATGGCCAAGACCAAAGAGCTGTCAAAGGACACCAGAAACAAAATTGTAGACCTGCAAAAATCCCAGAACCACACGGGGGGACCTAGTGAATGACCTGCAGAGAGCTGGGACCAAAGTAACAAAGCCTACCATCAGTAACACACAACGCCGCCAGGGACTCAAATCCTGCAGTGCCAGACGTGTCCCCCTGCTTAAGCCAGTACATGTCCAGGCCCGTCTGAAGTTTGCTAGAGTGCATTTGGATGATCCAGAAGAGGATTGGGAGAATGTCATATGGTCAGATGAAACCAAAATAGAACTTTTTGGTAAAAACTCAACTCGTCGTGTTTGGAGGACAAAGAATGCTGAGATGCATCCAAAGAACACCATACCTACTGTGAAGCATGGGGGTGGAAACATCATGCTTTGGGGCTGTTTTTCTGCAAAGGGACCAGGACGACTGATCCGTGTAAAGGAAAGAATGAATGGGGCCATGTATAGTGAGATTTTGAGTGAAAACCTCCTTCCATCAGCAAGGGCATTGAAGATGAAACGTGGCTGGGTCTTTCAGCATGACAATGATCCCAAACACACCGCCCGGGCAACGAAGGAGTGGCTTCGTAAGAAGCATTTCAAGGTCCTGGAGTGGCCTAGCCAGTCTCCAGATCTCAACCCCATAGAAAATCTTTGGAGGGAGTTGAAAGTCCGTGTTGCCCAGCGACAGCCCCAAAACATCACTGCTCTAGAGGAGATCTGCATGGAGGAATGGGCCAAAATACCAGCAACAGTGTGTGAAAACCTTGTGAAGACTTACAGAAAACGTTTGACCTGTGTCATTGCCAACAAAGGGTATTTAACAAAGTATTGAGAAACTTTTGTTATTGACCAAATACTTATTTTCCACCATAATTTGCAAATAAATTCATAAAAAATCCTACAATGTGATTTTCTGGAATTTTCTTTTCATTTTGTCTGTCATAGTTGACGTGTACCTATGATGAAAATTACAGGCCTCTCATCTTTTTAAGTGGGAGAACTTGCACAATTGGTGGCTGACTAAACATTTTTTTCCCCACTGTATGGGGGATAATGATTAATACATATGGGGGATCAGTTGCATGAAGATCCACAACAGTGAAAAAATGTATTGTAATGTTAAGAGTTATGTGGCGTATCAGATCAGCCATCCAGTGGTTACCTGTGGGATAGCGCGAGAGCAGCTCCTCCATGTGTACAGCATCACTGCATACTCCTGGCCCTCCTCCAGCATCTCATTCTAAAGGAAGACATTTAAAGGCTCTCAAACAGTCATACTTTTTAACTCACAATACAGCTACTAGCCTCTCTCTCTCTCTCTCTCTCTCTCTCTCTCTCTCTGAGGTAGTGTATCAGTTTTATCTCTCAATACAGCTACTAGTCTCTCTCTCTCTCTCTCTCTCTCTCTCTCTCTCTCTGAGGTAGTGTATCAGTTGTATCTCTTAATACAGCTACTAGTCTCTCTCTCTCTCTCTCTCTGTCTCTGAGGTAGTGCTGCAGTGCATTCAGAGCAGCTCTGGTCCCTGTGACTGCTTGTCTGGCTGGCTGACTAGCTGCCTGGTTGGCTGGCTGCTGACTGACTGGCTGACTGGCTGGCTGACTGCTGTGCTGGCTGACTGTGACTGGCTGTGACTGGCTGGCTCTGACTGGCTGGCTGACTGGCGCTGGCTGCTGACTGGCTAGCTGACTGGCTGGCTGCTGCTGTGCTGACTGGCTGACGCTGGCTGCTGACTGGCTGGCTGCTGCTGGCTGACTGGCTGGCTGGCTTGGCTGGACTGCTGACTGGCTGGCTGGCTGCTGCTGGCTGGCTGGC
>LR778263.1:62664267-62689542 GCA_902810595.1 Coregonus sp. 'balchen'
TGTGTTTTGAGGGGGCAAGTTAACAGGTGCGCCCCAGTTTGGTAGAACATGGGAACAAATTGATGGTTTTTAAAAACAAAGTGCTATGCAGCGAGCCCACAGATGAATGATCAGTTTTGTCACATGTCATCTTTCCTAGAGTCGTACTTCTCTTTTAAAACATGAAGTGGACGATATTGTTATTGTGCCAAGAATTTATAAATTGCCAAATATGTCAGTTAATTAAATGTCTGCAGGTTACAGTTCAATGTTTTATTGACATGAGAAAATGACAACCTAATAGGTCTATCAATAAACATTTATCTAAAGTGGGCTGAACTCCGACCTTGCGGGGGGGAGGTCCAGAGAAACCCTGTTTGCTTCCGTTCGGCAACTAGAACCCTGCTGTCAGGGCTAAACAACGTATTCTTCTGGGAGCTTCTACAACTTCTACAGTCTGAAATGTCCCTATTATTATTAGTTCAAGATGTTGGAAAGATCCTCTGTAGATTACCGTTAGTATTTGCAATAACTGTTCACATTAATAGAACAATCAACAGTTATTTGTGCAATGTTTTACTCTTCTGCTATTTGTAGTTGACTCTCTGAATGATAAATGTACATCCTGTCGACTGATCAAGCCCATTTGGATGTAGATTTGGAGCTTTCCTTTAGGGGTATTTAATTCCAGATAGATAAATGTTGACTCAGTCAGTCATCCAGATTATGTAATCCTGATTACTAATTTTGATCCGTTTCACCAGGCTGTAATCCGAGTCCACCGTCCTTATAAACTCATCATCACCCCCACCCCCCCCCCCCACCCCCCACACACACTCTCTCTCTACGCCCTGAGGACCAGTGGCATTGATTGCCGGTCCAACCCGATCTACGCCCTGAGGACCAGTGGCATTGATTGCCGGTCCAACCCGATCAGTATGACGGAAGGAAACATTGATCATTACTATGTAGCTACATAGACATACACTGAGTGGACAAAACATTAGGAACACCTGCTCTTTCCATGACATAGACTGACCAGGTGAAAGCTATGATCCCTTATTGATGTCACCGGTTAAATACCACTTCAATCAGTGTAGATGAAGGGGGAGGGAGACGGGTTAATTAAAGAAGGCTTTTTAAAGCCTTGAGACAGTTGAGGACATGGATTGTGTATGTGTGCCATTGAGGGTGAATGGGCAAGATAACATATTTAAGTGCCTCTGAACGGGGTATGGTAGTAGGTGCCAGGCGCACCGGTTTAAGTGTGTCAAGAACTGCAGTTCTGGTCGGTTTTTCATGCTCAACAGTCTCCCGTGTGTATCAATGGCCCACCACCCAAAGGACATCCAGCCAACTTGACGCAACTGTGGGAAGCATTGGACCAGCATCGCTTTCGACACCGTTGTAGAGTCCATGCGTCCAATTGAGGCTGTTCTGAGGGGAAAGGGGGTGCAAGTCATATTAGGAAGGTGTTCCTAATGTTTGTACACTCATTGTACTCGAATGTTGCTTCAACGTTTCCTCTACAACACGGTTAAGAGCTGTACTGTCTGTAAACGACTCAGCGGGTCTGGGTCAGCGGGTGGGATTATCCCTGTCCAGCGACTGTCTGGGTTACGTACCATCAGGACAAATGGAGGGACTGGTGAAGCTCTACTAACCTTCCCTGCCTCTAACCCCCCCCCTCTAACCATTTCCTCTAAACCCGTCCGCTAACCCTCCTCTACCCTACCGCCTCGCTAACCCCCCTCTAAAAAACCCCCCTCGAACCCCCCTGCATAAACCCTCCTCTACCACAACCTCTCTCTAAAACCCCCGCAACCCTCCTCTAACCCTCCTCTACTCTCTCAACCCCCTCAACCCGCCCTAACACCTCGTACCTCTCTAACCGCCGCTAACCCCCCTAACCCTCCTCGCCCTCTCTAAACCTCCCCGACCACTCTCTCTAAAACCTCCTCTACCCCCCGGCTAACTGCAACCTCCTAACGCCACCACCTTCCCTTGTTTATGGATAACCCCCACAACACAACCACCCCCACCCCCCCCCCACCCCCCTTAAAAAAACTTTTTTTTGTAACCCCCCCCCCCCCCCTTGTCCACTTTTTCCCCCTAAACCCCCCCCCCCCCTCCCCCACCACACCAACAACTTTCCCACCCAACCCAACCCTTCCGCCCCACACCCCCCCACCCCCCCCCCCACCCCCACCTTTCTAACTTGGTGTGTGATCCTTTTCCTCCCTCCTCTAACCCCTCCCTCTTAAACTCTCCTCTTACCCTCCTCTAACCCCCCTCTAAACCCCTCTACACGCTCTCTAACCCTCCTAAACCCGCTCTAACAACCCTCCGCTAACCCCCCCTCTAACAGCCCTAACCCTCCTCTAACCCGCCTCTACCCCCCTCTAACCCTCCTGCTGAAACCCTCCCTCTACCTCCCGCGAGACCCCCCTCGAACCCTCCTCTAACCCGCCTCTACCTCTCGCTAACCCCTCTAACCCCCCTCTAACCCCCCTCTAACCCCCGCAACCCTCCTCTAACACCCTCTAACCCCCTCTAACCGCCCTAACCCATCGAACCCTCCTCTAACCCTCCTCTAACCCTCCTCTAACCCCCTCTAACCCCCTCTAACCGCTCCTCTAACCCTCCGCTACCTCTCTCTAACCCTCCTCCTAACCCCCCGCAACCACCCTCGAACCCCCTCTAACCTCCTCTCTAACCCTCCTATAACCCCTCCTCTAACCACCCTCTACCATACGCCTCGACCCTCTGCTAGAACCCCCTCTACCCCCTCTCTATAACCCTCCTCGAATAACCCCCCTCAAACCCTCCTCTAACCTCGCTCGTCCCCGCCTCGAAAACCCTCCTCCTAACCCTCCTCTAAGCCGCTCGCTAAAACCCGCCTCGGTACCTCTCTCTAACCCTCCTCTAACCCGCCTCTAACTCTCTCCTAACCCGCCCTATACCCAGCGCGAAACCCCCACTCTAACCCTCCCTCTAACCCCCTCTAACCCTCCCTCGAACCTCCTCGACGCGTCCGCCTAACCCGCTCTAACCCCCTTCTAACCAACCCCCCTCTAACCGCCTCTACCTCTCTCTAACCCCACCCCTAACACCCCTCTAACCCTCCTCTAACCCCCCTCTAACCCCCCAGCTAACCCCCCTCTAACCCTCCTCTTAACTACCCCCCCCTAACCCTCCGTCTAACCCACCTACCCTCCTCTAACCCCTCCTCTAACCCCCCTCTAACCCGCCTCATAACCCTCCTCTCCCTACTCTAACCCTCCTCTAACCTCCTCTAAAAACCCTCCTCTACCTCTCTCTAACCCTCCTCTAACACTCCCAACCCGCCTCGAACCCCCCGCTAACACACTGCCTCTATCTACCCCACTCTAACCCTCCTCGAAACCACCCTCTAACACCCGCCTCTAACCCTCGCTAACCCTCCTCTAAAACCTCCCTCTAACCTCCTCGATACCCCTCCTAACACTCCTCAAACCCTCCTCTAACCCGCCTCTACCGATCTCGAAATCTCTCTGAACCCCTCTCTAACCCTCCGTTTACCTCTCTCTAACCCCCTCTAACCCTCTCTATAACCCTCCTCTAATCTAACCCTCTCTAACCCGCCTCGACCCTCCTCTAACCCCTCCTCTACCGCTCTCTAAACCCGCCTCAAACCCGCATCTAACCCGCCTCACCTCGCTCTAACCTCCTCTAACCCTCCTCGTAACCCCCCTCTAAACCTCCGCTACCTCCTCTTCTAACCCGCATCTAACCCGCCTCTAACCACACCTCTAACCCTCCTCTCCGCTCGCAAACCCTCCGCTAACAAGCCTCTAACCCTCCTCTACCTCCTCTAACCTCTCTCTAAACCCTCCTCTACTACCCCCTCTAACCCCTCGCTACCCGCCTCGAACCCCCTCTAACACCCCCTCTCCCTCTCTTCTACTACCGCTCTCTACTAACCCGCCTCACCATCTCTCAACCCTCCTCTAACCCTCCGCGACCCCCCTCTAAAACCCTCCTCTACCCTCCGCTAACCCTCCCCTCGACCTCTCTCAACCCTCCTCTAACCCCCTCTAAACTAACCCCGCCGCTACTAACCATCCTCGAACTAACCCTCCGCTAACCCTCCTCCTACCTCGCTCTAACCGCCTCTAACCCTCCTCGACCGCTCTCTTAACCCCCTCTAGACCTCTCCTAACCCTCCTCTACGCTCGTCTAAAACCCGCCTCTAACCCTCCTCGAACCCTCCTCTAACCCCCTCTACCTCTCTCTAACCCCCTCTAACCTCCTCTAACCCTCCTCTAACCGCAACCCGCCCGAACCCTCCTCGACCTCTCGTCTCGACGCTCTCCTAACCCTCCTCAACACTCCAGCTAACCCTCAACCCGCCTCTAACCATCCTCTAACCCTCCTCTAACCCGCCTCTACCTCCGCTAACCCTGCCACTAACCCTCCTCTAACCCGCCTCTAACCTCCTCTACCCTCCGCTAACCCGCCTCTACCGCTCTCTACTCTCCTAACCCCCCTCTAACCCTCCTCTAACGCCTCCTCTAACCCTCCGGCTCTAACCATCCTCTACACCTCTCTAACCCTCCTCTATAACCCGCCTCAAACCCGCCTCTACCCGCTCTCTAACCCCCCTCTAACCTCCTCTACCCCTCCGCTAACCCCCGCTAACCCTCCCTACCACTCGCTAACCGCCTCGCCCGTCTCTAACCCTCTTCTAACCTCTCTCTAGACCCTCCTCGAACCCTCCTCTAACCCGCCGCTAACCCCCATCTAACCCTCCTCTAACTCGGCGAACCCTACCTCACAATCTAACACTCCTCTCTGGGGGGTCTTCATGTCTCTGTGTCTTCATGTCTCTGTGTCCCTGTGATCTCTCTTCATGTCTCTGTGTCTCTCTTCATGTCTGTGTCTCTCATGTCTCTGTGTCTCTCTTCATGTCTCTGTGTCTCTCTCATGTATCTGTCTCCTGTGTCTCTCGTTCATGGCTATTGTGTTCCATGGCTCATGTGTCTCTCCTCATGTCTGTCTCTGTGTCCCCTCGCTTCATGCTCTGTGTTCTCTTCATGTCGCTGTGTCGCTCTCATGTCTCTGTGTCTCCATGTCTATGTGTCTCCTCCCCTCATGTCTCGTGAGTCCTCCTCTTCATGTCTGTGTCCTCTCTTTCATGTCTCTGTGTCTCTCTTCAATGTCTCGTGTGTCTCTCGTCATGTTCTCTGTTCCTCTCTCTGTCGCTGTGTCTCCGCTTCATGTCTTGTGTCCCTCTTCATGTCCTCTGGTCTTCTCTTCAATTCCTCTGTGCTCCCTCATGTCTCTGTGTCCCTCTGCTTCAATGTCTCTGTGGGGTCTCTCTGTCTGTCTCTGTGTCTCTCTTCATGTCTCTGTCCCTCTTCTGCTGTTCTCTCTTCAATGTCTCGGTCTCTGTGTCCTCCATGTCTCTGTGTCCCTCCTCATTCGCTGTGGCTCCGCGTCATGTCTCGTGTCATCCTCTTATGGCTCCTCTCTGTGTCTCTCTTCTTCTCGTGGCTCATTCTATTGTCCTCCTTCATGTCTCCTGTGTCTCTCTTCATGGTTGTGTCTCTCGTCAGGTCCACAAAATGTGTCGCTCGTCTTCTCTGTGTCTCGCTTTCAAGGTCCTTGTGTCTCTTTGTTCTTCATGTCGCTGTGTCCCCTCTTCATGTCCTCTTTGGTGTCTCTCGCATGTCTCTGGTCTCTTCTCTGTTCTCTCCTCATGTCTCTGTGTCTCTCTTCATGTCTCTGTGTCTCTCTTCATGTCGCCGCATTCTCTGTGGCCGTCTTCACATGTCTCTGGTCGCTCCTCATGTCTCTGTGTCTCTCTTCATGTCTCTGTGTCTTCATGTCTCTTTGTCTCTCTTCATGTCTCTGTGTCTCTCTTCATTCCTCTGTGCTCTCTGCCATGTCTTCTGTGTCTCATGTCTCTTTTGTCTCTCACTATCATGTCTCTGTGTCTTCATGTCTCTTTGTCTCTCTTCATGTCTCTGTGTCTCTCTTCATGTCTCTGTGTCTCTCCTCATTCTCTGTGTCTCTCTTCATGTCTCTGTGTCTCTCTTCATGTCTCTGTGTCTTTGTGTCTCTCCTCATGTCGCTGTCTCTTTGTTCTCTGTTGGTCTCTCTTCTGCGTCATTTCTATTTGTCCTCTTCTCAGGTCCTCGGTGTCTCTCTTCATGTCCTCCTGTGTCCTCCTCATGTCTGTGTCTCGCCTCATGTCTCTGTGTCTCCTTCGTCAGTCTCTGGTGTCGCTCTGCATTCTCTGTGTCTCGCTCATGTCTCTGGTGTCTCGCCTTCATGTCCCCTCTGTGTCTCTTCATCATGTCTCTGTGACTCTCGCTCTTCATGTCTATTTCCTCTTCATGGTCTCGGGCGCTCTTCAGTCCCTGTGGTCTCTTCTCTCATTCTCTGGGTCTACTCCTAGTCGCTGTGGGGTACGCGCCTCATGTCTCTGTTCTCCTCTTCATGTCTCTGTGTCTCCATGTCTATGGGGTCTCCGTCATGTCTCTGTGTCTCCTGTCATTCCTGTTGGTCCTCTGGTTTCTCTCTTCATTTCTCTGTTCTCTCTTCATGTCTCGGTTCTCGCTTCTTCATGTCTCCTGTGGCTGCTCCCAGTTCCTCTGGTCCTCGTCATAGTCTCTGTTGGCCTCGCCTCATGTCTCTGATGCTCTCTTCAATGTTTGTTCTCTCTTCATGGCCTCTGTGTCGCTCTTCATGTCCGCTGTGTCTCTCTTCATTCTGGGCTCTTTCATGTCTCCTGGTGTGCTGTGTCTCTCTTCAGGTCGGTCTCTCTCCTTCACATGTCTCGCCTCTGTGTCGCTCCTCAATGTCTCGGTGGTCTCTCTTTCATGTCTCTGTGTCTCCTCATGTCCTCTGTGGTCTCTCTTTCATGTCCCTGTGTCCTCTTTTGCATGTCTGTGGCTCGAGGTCTGTCGCTGTTCTCTCGTCATGTCTCTGTTGTCTCTCTTCATGTCTATGTGTCTCTCTTCGGTCTCTGTGTTCGTCTCTTCATGGCGCGGTTGGCTCTCCTGGCATGTCTCTGTGTCTCTCCTCATGTCTCTGTGTCTCTCTTCATGTCTCTGTGTCTCTCTTCATGTCTATGTGTCTCTCTTCATGTCTCTGTGTCTCTCTTCATGTCTCTGTGTCTCTCTTCATGTCTCTGTGTCTCTCTTCAGGTCTGTGTCCGCTTCATGTCCTGTGTCTCTCTTATTGTCCTCTGTGTCCTCTCCTCATGTCCGGGGTTGCGCTCATGTCTATGTGTCCTCTCTTCATGTCTTGCGTGATTCCTCTCTTCATGTTCTCTGTGTCCCTCTCCTCAAATGGTCCTGGTCTCCGTCTACTCTCATGTCCTCTCTGTGTCTCTTTCATGTCTAGGTGTCTCTCTTCATGTCGCTGTGTCTATCTTTCATGTCTTCGGTGGCCTCTGCTCAGTCTGTGTCTCTCTTCATGTCTCTGTTTCGCCGATGTCTCTGTGTCTCTCTTCATGTCTCTGTGTCTCTCTTCATGTCTCTGTGTCTCTCTCCATGTCTCTGTGTCTCTCTTCATGTCTCTGTGTCTTCTCTTCATGTCGCTTCTGTGTCTCAGTCTGTGTCCCTCTCTTTCAGGTGCTCGGTCCTTCTGGTCTCTTGAGCTCTGCTCTCGATGTCTAACGCTTCATGTCTCGGTCTCTCTTCAAGGTATGTGGTCGCTCTTCATGTATTGTCACGCTCTTCATGACTCTTGGCTCTCCTCATGCCGCTGTGTGCTCGTTTCTGTGGCTCTCCTCATGTCTTTGTGTACCTCTCTGTCTGTAGTTGTTCTCTCCTGCATGTCTCTGTGTCTCTCCTCAGGGTCTCTGTGTCTCGCCTCTGTCTCTGATGTCTCTCTCCATGTCCCTCTGTTCCTCTTCATTCTTCAGCCATGCTCTGTCGTAGCGAAACCGCGACCCCGGGAAACCCATTGGCGGCGCACAATTGGCCAGCGTCGTCCAGGGTATGGAGGGAATGCTGGCGGAGGTAGCTCAGTTGTAATAGCAGGCGTTTGGCAACGCCAGGATTGTGGGTTCGATTCACACGGGCCAGCATGAAAAGAAAATAAATATTATGCACTCACTAACCTTTAAGTCGCTCTGGATAAGACGTCTGCTAATACGTAAATATGGATGTATGTAAATGTCTCTCCCTGTGTCTTCAGTGCTCCTTTGTCCTCTTCATGTCGCTTGTTCTCCATGTATCTTGTATTCATGTCTCTGTGTCTGCTCTTCCATGTCTGTGTCTCTCGTCAATGTCGCTGTGTCTCTCTTCATGTCTCTTGTCTCTTGCCTCTCTTCATGTCTCTGTGTCTCTGTGTCCGCTCTTCAAATGTCTCTGTTCTCTCTGCATGTCTTGTGTCTCGCTCGTCTTCATGTCTCTTCTGTGTCTCTCTCATGTCTCGGTGTCTTTCATGCTCTGTGTCTCTGTGTCCGCATCTTCATTGTCTCTGTGTCTCATCTTCATTCGTGTCCCTCTCTTCATGCCTCTGTGTCGCTCTTCAGTCCATCGTGTTTCTTCTTCATGTCCTCGGTGTTCTCTTCATGTGCTCTGTGTCCTCTTCTCCTCATGTCTCTGTGTCTCTCCGCATGTCCTGTTGTCTCTCCTCATGGCTCTGTTCTCTCTTCATGTCTCTAGTGTCCTCTCTTCAAGTCTCTTGTCGCCATGTCTAGTGTGTCTCTTATGTCCTCTTCATCTCTAGGGCTCTCCCATGTCTGCTGTTCTTCGCCGCAGTACTCGTGTCGTCTCCACGTCTCTGTGGGTCTTCATTTCTCTTTTCTCTCTTCAGTCTTCTGTGTCTCTCGTCATGTCCTCTGTGTCTCTCTTCATTCGCTTGGCTCCTCGTCTCTTCAGGTCTATTATGTGCCTCTCTGTTCATGTCTCTGTGTCTCTGTGTCTCTCTCATGTTCTGTCTCTCTTAATGTCTCTGTGTCTCTCTCTCTTCATGTCGCTCTGCTGTTCGCTCTCTTCAATTTCCTCTGTGCTCTCGTCAGTCGCTGTGTCTCTCTTCATGTTCGTATTGCATGTGTCTCTTGCCCCTCTCTCATGTCTCTTGTCTCTCTTCATGTCCTGTGTCTCTCTTCATGTCCTCTGTGTCCTCGCTTCATGTCCTGTGTCTCTTCTCTCCTCATGGAACTCGGTGTCGCTCTTCATGTCTCGGTGTCCTCCCCCCTCCTCATGGCGTCTGTGTCTCCATTCTCTCTGTGTCTCTCTTCATGTCCCCTCTGTGTCTTCCAGTTCTCTGTGCTCTCTTCATGTCTCTCTCTTGTCTCTCTTCATGGCTGTATCTCTCTTTCAGGGCTCTGTGTCTCTCTTCATGTAGCTGGTGTCCTTGTCTCTCTTCCTTCATGGCCGGGTGCGCGCGTCATATCGCGGTGTCTCGCCTCTGTCTCGTGTCTCTCTTCATGTCGCTGGTATCGCTTCATGTCTCTGTGTCGCCCTCATGTCTCTGTGTCTCTCTTCAATGTCTCTGGTGTCCGCGCTTCATTCGCTGTGGAGCTCTTCTGGCTCGGTGTCTCTCCGCAGTCCTCTGCTCTGTGGTCTCTCCTCATGTCACTGTGTCGGCTCTATCATGTCCTGTGTCTCCTCATGTCTTCTGGTGTCCTCCTCTTCATGTCTGTTGCTCTCTCTTATTCTCTGTGTCTCTCTCTCTCGGTCTCTGTGTCCTCTGTGTCCCTCTCTTCATGTCCTGTGGTGTCCGATTTTTTCGCGCTGCATGTCTCTTCTGTTTCTCACTTCATGCTCTGGTGGTCTCTGTGGGTTCGCTCTTGTCTTCATGTCCTCATTGTCTCCTCTTCATGTCCCCTTCATGTCGGTGTATATCTTCATGTCGCGGTGTCGCCATGTCTTTCGGGTGTATTCCAGAACCCGATGAGCACTGAAGACGACTACTCGGACCTTCCTTAACGACGGCGGACCTGCGCTGACCTACGACGACACGGCCATCACGGCTGAAGGCGCGTCCAGTGGAGGGGCGGACGGGCAGGGGGCCACGGGGGGGGCCTCTGGGGGTCAATGGAAAGAGGAGCGGCAGCACTTCTGAAGAGGCACTGGAGAGAGAGATGGACCAGGACTTCCTGTCCCGCAGCACACGCCTCGTCTTCCCCATCGAAGACCACGCCTGACCCCTACACCATGATTCCATGAACCCTGGCCCTCCGTCCCACACACACCACACCCCTGCCAGGCTGAGACCTCGACCAACTAGGGGAGTATAGTAGGGAGAATATCAGTGTATTGTGAGACTGAGTTTTTGGAGGAAAGTTTTGGTTAGACAGGGCTTACGTTGATGTCATTTCTTCCCGGTACGGGACCTCCTGTGTGTGCTAGAATAGTTTGGACAGCAGGGGTCTCTGCTAATAGTCAATATAGAACAACATAAAGCAGCCATTCATAGACCTACCCTACAACATAAAGGCAGCCCTTCATAGACCTACCCTACAACATAAAGCAAGCCATTCATAGACCTACCGCTAACCCTACAACATAAAGCACCCATTCAATAACCTACCCTACAAATAAAGCAAGGAGCCCATTCATAACCACCACGACAATCATAAAGGCGCCCATTCATAGACCTACCCGTACACAGAAAGCAGCCCATCCATAGACCTACCCTACAAACATAAATCAGCCCATTCTGAGACCGTAACCCTACAACATAAAGCAAAGTCCGCCATTCATAGACCCGACCCTACAACATAAAGCACCCAATTCATATACCTACCCCCTACAACATAAAGCAGCCCGTTCATTTCAATGCCTATACACAAGCAAAAGCAAGAGCCCATTCAAAGTCCTTATGCTAACAATAAACAATTGTTTGAACAATCTGTTAGTAGCTGTAGACAGGTCAATGTCAATAACATATCCTAATGGGATTAAAATGATTCACACTGATAAAATCTCGTTCCATTCGTTTTTAGATTTCTTTGTGTGTGGTGTTGGGAAAAAAACAGCTTGCAATCAAGAGAAAATGCCTCCTGAAAAAGTCTCAAAAAGATATTGGATAGAATAAAATAGAGCGTTTCAGGGCAGAATGAACGACCTTCTTGCCGTATTTCTCCAATGTTAAACCAGAGTGTATTGTTTGCAAACGAAACGCTGTTTTGCAATATTAGTATTAGACATAAGGAATCTAAGCATGCAACTCAAAGGTACTTTCTCTACCCAGGACAGAGCTCGACCGACGCGAGACAAATGTAGACTTCAACTGCTGGCGTACTCGTCCGTTGCTTAACCCAACAACCAAAGTGCGTCCCTAAAACTGCCTGGGTGTAAACATGTTGCCTTTCCAGAAAGTGAATGAATTAACGGGACAGAACATCGTGCACCGCCATTGTTTGTCTCCTCCAATATTGAAGAGGCCTCAGGCTCAGCGTCAAGACATCAAGAAGACTAATCAATACATCCGCATAGGCATCCGTAACTGCTTTGGGGCTTTTTTAAACTTGTTTCTAGCAGAAAATGAATCAAGAGTTAAGCATTGTTCATAAGGCTTTTGAATATCTGAAGAATATTTTACATGTATTACCTTTTATTGTGCATAAAAGACAACAAGTCATAGTTTTCACTGATTTCAAACATCACTTCACAGGGATCCTGTTACACTAGACTAACCGGAACACGGTCAATCCAATCGCATATTCAGCCTCCACCAGGTGAATGGAAAAGAGACATACTTACACAAAAACACCAGAAAGTGGGAATGACGTGTGGCGAGTGGCATTGAGGCCAGATGAATGCCTCCACGCTGTCCGTGCACGTACTTGCATTAGGCCATAAAGACTGCATCCACTGGCGGTCCGTGGCACGTCTTGGCATTAGGCCAGAATGAAATGCCTCACTGCTGTCCGTGCAGTCTTGTGGCGCCGTCCTCATCTCTGCCTAGCCTGCCTTGGCCAAAAAGTGCTGTGTTGTCTGCGAAACCGCAGCACAGTTTTGGAGTGTAGGCTGTCCACCTGTTGCCATTTGCCTCCATTTTCATGCCTTGGACATGCGGTAAGGACTGGACAGGCGGTAATGCCTCTACACATGCGTAATGCTCTGACATGTGGTATGCCTCCTCTGACAGTGCGGTAATGGCCTCTGACATGCGGTAATGACTCTGTACATGTGGTAGGACTCTGAAATCGGTAAGACTCTCTGACATGCTGTAATGACTCGACAATGCGGTAAGACTCTGACCATGTGGTAAAATACGCTGACCTGGGTAAGACCTGACATGTGGTAATGACCTCTGACATGCGTATGACTCTGACATGAGCGGTAATATGACTCCCTGACAGCGGTAATGACTCTGAACATGCGGGTAATGACTCTGACAGTTGTAATGCCTCTGGTACATGCGGTAATGACTCTGACATCGTAATTTCTCTGACATCGTTTAATGACTCTGACATGCTGTATGGACTCGACATTCGGTAAATGACTCCTGACAGCGGTAAATGACTCTGACATCTGTGATGACCTGACATGATGGACATGAGAAACGCTACCGCACAATGCATAGTCCAACTGTGTTTGGTTGAGGAGGAATAATGGTCTGGGCTGTTGTTCATGGTTCAGGCTAGGCCGCCTTGAGTCCAGTGAAGGGAAATCGTTAAGGCTAACAGCAGACAATGACATCTAGACGATTCTGTGCTTCAATGTGTGGCAACATTTGGGGAAGGCACTTTCCTGTTTTTCAGCAGACAATGCCCCGTCACAAAGCGAGTCCTTGACTCCCTGCACAAGCCCTTACCGCACCCCATCGAAGCACCTTTGGGATGATTTGAAACGCCGCTGCGAGCCAGGCCTAATCACCCAACAATCAGTGCCAACTCCTAATGCCTCTTGTTGGCTGAATGGAAGCAGTCACCACAGCATGTTCCGAACACATCTAGTGGAAAAGCCTTCCCAGAGATTGGGTGCTGTTTATAGCCTCAAAGGGGGGTACCAACTGCCATATTAATGGCCAGTATTTTTGATGTAGATATTAGGCAGCTGATCAGGTGTCGCCATACTTTGTCAATGTAGTGTATGTTAGCAGTGAGAAGTGCTTTTGTTAGAAAGGGAGAGAATGATAGTAGTGTACACGGTGTGCTGGCAGGAGGAGAGGGACAGCTGTTGTTCCGTTGCTAGGAGAGAGACAGCTGGTGACATGGCTAAGGAGGAGAGTGACAAGCTGGTGTGACCTGCTAGAGGAGAGGACAGCGGGTGTCCTGCGAGAGAGAGGACAGTGGGGCTCTGCTATGAGGAGAAGGAGAGGACAGCGGGGGTCCTGCTAGGAGAAGAGACACGGTTCCTGGCTAGGAGAGAGGAAAGCGGGGGTTCCTGGCTAGGAGGAGAGAGAGGACAGCGGGCTCCTGGCTAAGAGGAGAGGACATCGGGGTGTCCTGGCTAGAGGAGGTGACAGCAGGGGTCCTGGCTAGGAGAAGAGGTGAGGAACGAAGCGGGGCTCCACCGGGCGAGAGGGATAGGCAGCGGGGATCCCTGGCTAGAGGAGAGGACAGCGGTGTCCTGGCTAAGAAAGTGTGACGCGGGTGCCCATGTCCTGGCTAGGAGAGGAGGAGAGGACAGCGGGGCGCCTGCTAGGAGAGAGTAACAGCGGGTGTCCCTGGCGAGGAGGAGAGGACGCCGGGGGGGTCCGTGCTAGGAGTAGAGGACAGCGGGTGTCCCTGGCAAGAGAGAGGCAGGCGGAGTGTCCCTTGCTAGGAGGAGGAGTGAGGAGGAGAGACACAGCGGGGGCTCGCTTGCTAGGAGGAGAGGACAAGTGGTGCCTGGCTAGGAAGGAGGAGGAGGAGAGGACAGCGTGGCTCCTTGGCTAGATAGAGTCAGTGTTGGCTCCTGGCTATGATTAGTATTAGGTGATATGACAAAGCTGTTTGCTTCCTGTCTATTCTTATTATTATTATAGGACACGGGTGCTCCTTTCTATGCGAATAGTGAGTACCAAAGCGGATGGCTGGGTTAACAGTCCTATAGAACAACATAAAGCAGCCCATCATAGACCTACCCTACAACATAAGCAGCCCATTCATAGACCTACCCTACAACATAAAGCAGCCATTCATAGACCTACCCTACAACCTAACGCAGCCCATTCATAGACCTACCCTTACCAACATTTTTAAAGCAGCCCATTCATTAGAACATACCCTACAACATAAAAGCAGCCCAATTCATAGACCTACCCTACAACATTAAAGCCAGCCCATTCATAGACTCCCCCTACAACATAAGCAGCCCATTCATAGAACCTACCCTACAACATAAAGCAGCCCATTTCATAGACCCTACCTACAACATTCAAGCAGGCCCATTCATAGGACCTACCCTACAACATTAAAGCCGCCCATTCACAAGTCCTATACTACAACATAAAGCAGCCCATTCAAAGTCCTATGCTACAAATGAAACCATATGTTAACACATCTGGTTAGTAGGCTGTATCTCAGTTCAATGTCATAACATATCCTAATGTTTTTAAATCTGATTACACTGATAAAATCTCTTTCATTCGTTTTTATATTTCTTTGTGTGTTGTTTGGGGAAAAAACAGCTTGCAATCAAGAGAAAATGTCCTCTGAAAAAGTCTCAAAAGAATATTGGATAATGAAAATAGACGTTTCAGGGAAGAATGGAACAGACCTTCTTGCCGTATTTCTCCAATGTTAAACCAGAGTGTATTGTTTGCAACGAAACGCTGTTTGCAAATAATTAAGTATTAGACATAATGAATCTAAGCATGGCACTCAAAAGTTACCTTTCTACCCAGACAGAGGCTCGACCGACGCAGAAAAATGTAATCTTCAACTGCTGGCTACTCGTCCGTTGCTTAACCCAACAACCAAAGTGCTTCCCTAAAAGCTGCCTGGGTTTAAACATGTTCGCTTTCCAGAAAGTGAACTGAATTAACAGGGACAGAACAGAACAGTGCACTCCATTGTTTGTCTCCTCCAATATTGAAGGCCTCAGCTCAGCTTCAGAACGTCAGAGAGACTAATCAATACATCCTCATATGCATCAGTAACTTCTTTTGTGGGCATTTTTAAAGCTTGTTTCTAGCATAAGGAATCACAGAGTTAAGCATTGTTCTAGAAGGCTTTATATGATCTGAATAGATATTTACATGTATTACCTTTTATTGTGGCATAAATACAACCAGTCATAATGTTTTCATCTGATTGTCAAACAATCACTTCACAGGGATCCTTTACTAGACTACCTGAACACGTTCATCCAATCGCATATTTCAGCCTCCAACCAGGGGTGAATGGAAAGAGACATCTGTTACACAAAACACCAGAAAGTGGAATGACGTTTGGCGATTGGCATTAGGCCAGAATGAATGCCTCCACTGCTGTCCGTGCACGTCTTGGCATTAGGCCAGAATGAATGCCTCCACTGCTGTCCGTGCACGTCTTGGCATTAGGCCAGAATGAATGCCTCCACTGCTGTCCGTGCACGTCTTGGCGTCCGTCACTCATCTCTGCCTTCAGCCTGCCTTGGCAAAAAGTCTGTGTTGTCTTCGAACCGCATCACATTTTGGAGTGTAGGCTGTCCACCTGTTTCCATTTGCTCATTTTTCATGCCTTGGACATGCGGTAATGACTGACATGCGGTAATGCCTCTGACATGCGGTAATGACTCTGACATGTGGTAATGCCTCTGACATGCGGTAATGCCTCTGACATGCGGTAATGACTCTGACATGTGGTAATGACTCTGACATGCGGTAATGACTCTGACATGCTGTAATGACTCTGACATGCGGTAATGACTCTGACATGTGGTAATGACTCTGACATGTGGTAATGACTCTGACATGTGGTAATGACTCTGACATGCGGTAATGACTCTGACATGCGGTAATGACTCTGACATGCGGTAATGACTCTGACATGCGGTAATGACTCTGACATGTGGTAATGCCTCTGACATGCGGTAATGACTCTGACATGCGGTAATGTCTCTGACATGCGGTAATGACTCTGACATGCGGTAATGACTCTGACATGCGGTAATGACTCTGACATGCGGTAATGACTCTGACATGCTGTAATGACTCTGACATGTGGACAGGAGAACGCTACCCGCCCCAATGCATAGTGCCAACTGTTTGGTGGAGGAGGAATAATGGTCTGGGGCTGTTTTTCATGGTTCAGGCTAGGCCCCTTAGTTCCAGTGAAGGGAAATCTTAATGCTACAGCATACAATGACATTCTAGACGATTCTGTGCTTCCAAATGTGTGGCAACAGTTTGGGGAAGGCCCTTTCCTGTTTCAGCATGACAATGCCCCCGTGCACAAAGCGAAGTCCTTGACTGCCCTGCACAGAGCCCTGACCTCAACCCCATCGAACACCTTTGGGATGAATTGGAACGCCGACTGCGAGCCAGGCCTAATCACCCAACATCAGTGCCAGACCTCACTAATGCTCTTGTGGCTGAATGGAAGCAAGTCCCCACAGCAATGTTCCAACATCTAGTGGAAAGCCTTCCCAGAAGAGTGGGGGCTGTTATAGCAGCAAAGGGGGGACAAACTCCATATTAATGGCCATGATTTTGGAATGAGATATTGGACTAGCAGGTGTCCACATACTGTTGTCATGTAGTGTATGTTACAGTGAAGGCTTTCTGTAGAGAAGAGGAGAGAAGGAGGAGGAGAGGACAGCGGGTGTCCTGGCTAGGAGGAGAGGACAGCGGGTGTCCTGGCTAGGAGGAGAGGACAGCGGGTGTCCTGGCTAGGAGGAGAGGACAGCGGGTGTCCTGGCTAAGAGGAGAGGACAGCGGGTGTCCTGGCTAAGAGGAGAGGACAGTGGGGGCTCCTGGCTAGGAGGAGGAGGAGAGGACAGCGGGGGTCCTGGCTAGGAGGAGAGGACAGCGGGTGTCCTGGCTAGGAGGAGAGGACAGCGGGGGTCCTGGCTAGGAGGAGGAGGAGAGGACAGCGGGGGCTCCTGGCTAAGAGGAGAGGACAGCGGGTGTCCTGGCTAGGAGGAGAGGACAGCGGGGGTCCTGGCTAGGAGGAGGAGGAGAGGACAGCGGGGGCTCCTGGCTAGGAGGAGAGGACAGCGGGGGTCCTGGCTAGGAGGAGAGGACAGCGGGTGTCCTGGCTAAGAGAAGTGGACAGCGGGTGTCCTGGCTAGGAGGAGGAGGAGAGGACAGCGGGGGCTCCTGGCTAGGAGGAGAGGACAGCGGGTGTCCTGGCTAGGAGGAGAGGACAGCAGGGGTCCTGGCTAGGAGGAGAGGACAGCGGGTGTCCTGGCTAAGAGGAGAGGACAGCGGGTGTCCTGGCTAGGAGGAGGAGGAGGAGGAGAGGACAGCGGGGGCTCCTGGCTAGGAGGAGAGGACAGCGGGTGTCCTGGCTAGGAGGAGGAGGAGGAGAGGACAGCGGGGGCTCCTGGCTAGGAGGAGAGGACAGTGGGGGGCTCCTGGCTAGGAGGAGGAGGAGGAGAGGACAGCGGGGGCTCCTGGCTAGGAGGAGGAGGAGGAGAGGACAGCGGGGGCTCCTGGCTAGGAGAAGAGGAGGACAGCGGGGGCTCCTGGCTAGGAGGAGAGGACAGCGGGGGCTCCTGGTTAGGAGGAGAGGAAAGTGGGGGCTCCTGGCTAGGAGAAGAGGAGGAGGAGGAAAGAAGAGGACAGTAGGGGTCCTGGCTAGGAGGAGGAGAGGACAGTGGGAGCTCCTGGCTAGGAGGAGGAGAGGTCAGTGGGGAGCTCCTGGCTAGGAGGAGGAGAGGACAGTGGGGGCTCCTGGCTAGGAGGAGAGGAGAGGACAGTGGGTGTCCTGGCTAGGAGGAGGAGAGGACAGTGGGTGTCCTGGCTAGGAGGAGGAGAGGACAGTGGGGGCTCCTGGCTAGGAGGAGAGGACGAGGACAGTGGGAGCTCCTGGCTAGGAGGAGGAGAGGACAGTGGGAGCTCCTGGATAGGAGGAGGAGAGGACAGTGGGTGTCCTGGCTAGGAGGAGGAGAGGACAGTGGGGGCTCCTGGCTAGGAGGAGGAGAGGACAGTGGGAGCTCCTGGCTAGGAGGAGGAGAGGACAGTGGGGGCTCCTGGCTAGGAGGAGAGGACAGTGGGAGCTCCTGGCTAGGAGGAGGAGAGTGTCTGAGCGGAGCCAGTAACCACCGTGTGCGTCACACTAGAAAAATATTGGAAAAATATCTGTAATAAAACTATACTGAACTAAAATATAAACATGCAACAATTTCAAAGATTTTACTGAGTTACAGTTCATATAAGGAAAATAGGGCCTAATCTAAATAAATTCATTAGGGCCTAATCTCTGGATTTCACATGACTGGGCCGGGGTGCAGCCATGGGTGGGCCTTTGAGGGCAAAGGTCCACCCACTTGCCAGCCAGGCCCACCCACTGGGGAGCCAGGCCCAGCCAATCAGAATGAGTTTTTCCCCACAAAACGGCTTTATTACAGAGAGAAGTACTCCTCAGTTTCATCAGCTGTCTGGGCGGCTGGTCTCAGACAATACCGCAGGTGAAGAAGCCGGATGTGGAGGTCCTGGACTGGCGTGGTTACACGTGGTCTGGGGAGGTCCTGGGCTGGCGTGGTTACACGTGGTCTGGGGAGGTCCTGGGCTGGCGTGGTTACACGTGGTCTGCGGTTGTGAGGCCGGTTGGACGTACTGCCAAATTCTCTTAAACGACGTTGGAGGCGGCTTATGGTAGAGAATTATTCAATTCTCTGGCAACAGCTCTGGTAGACAACGCTCCCTCAACTTTAGACATCTTTGGCATTGTGTTGTGTGACAAAACTGCACATTTTAGAGTGGCCTTTTATTGTCCCCAGCACAAGGTGCACCTGTGTAATGATCATGCTGTTTAATCAACTTCTTGATATGCCACACCTGTCAGGTGGATGGATTATCTTGGCAAAGGAGAAATGCTCACTAACAGAGATATAAACTAATTTGTGCACGGAATTTGAGAGAAATAAGCTATTTGTGCATATGGAAATCTTCTGGGATCTTTTATTACAGCTCATGAAACATGGGACCAACACTTTACATTTTGCATTTACATTTTTGTTCAGTATGAACTAAAGTATTTACCAGCAAAACCAGCCAAGATAGCCTTCTGACATCTGTACAACATTACAACATTGTTGACTGAAGGATTTCTGACAGACTGGCTGGCTGGTGGGGCGGATCAATGACAGCCTCGGTCTCAGTTCTCTACTGTATAATCTAATCACTCTGATCAATGACAGCATGTGAACACAATGACAGCCTGGGTCTCAGTTCTCGACTGTATAATCTAATCACTCTGATCAATGACAGCCTGGGTCTCAGTTCTCGACTGTATAATCTAATCACTCTGTTAAATGCGTCACGTCTCAGTGAAGAATGCAACGTGTGATCTGTTCGGCAGGCACTTCATCTCTATGATCTGAAGTCCACCTGTAACATGAACAGAGAACTCTGTATTGACTTGGGCTGCGTCCCAAATGACACCCTATTCCCTATATAGTGCACTACTTTAGACCAGAGAATGGCACCCTATTCCCTATATAGTGCACTACTTTAGACCAGAGAATGGCACCCTATTCCCTATATAGTGCACTACTTTAGACCAGAGAATGGCACCCTATTCCCTATATAGTGCACTACTTTAGACCAGAGAATGGCACCCTATTCCCTATATAGTGCACTACTTTAGACCAGAGAATGGCACCCTATTCCCTATATAGTGCACTACTTTAGACCAGAGAATGGCACCCTATTCCCTATATAGTGCACTACTTTAGACCAGAGAATGGCACCCTATTCCCTATATAGTGCACTACTTTAGACCAGAGAATGGCACCCTATTCCCTATATAGTGCACTACTTTAGACCAGAGAATGGCACCCTATTCCCTATATAGTGCACTACTTTAGACCAGAGAATGGCACCCTATTCCCTATATAGTGCACTACTTTAGACCAGAGAATGGCACCCTATTCCCTATATAGTGCACTACTTTAGACCAGAGAATGGCACCCTATTCCCTACATAGTGCACTACTTTAGACCAGAGAATGGCACCCTATTCCCTATATAGTGCACTACTTTAGACCAGAGAATGGCCACCCTATTCCCTATATAGTGCACTACTTTAGACCAGAGAATGGCACCCTATTCCCTATATAGTGCACTACTTTAGACCAGAGAATGGTACCCTATTCCCTATATAGTGCACTACTTTAGACCAGAGAATGGCACCCTATTCCCTATATAGTGCACTACTTTAGACCAGAGAATGGCACCCTATTCCCTATATAGTGCACTACTTTAGACCAGAGTCCTATGACACCCTATTCCCTATATAGTGCACTACTTTAGACCAGAGAATGGCACCCTATTCCCTATATAGTGCACTACTTTAGACCAGAGTCCTATGACACCCTATTCCCTATATAGTGCACTACTTTAGACCAGAGAATGGCACCCTATTCCCTATATAGTGCACTACTATTGACCAGGGCCGTTTTGGGACGCAGACCTAGATTAGTCTGGCCTGCTAGCCAGACATAGCATTAGCATTAGTCTTCTCTAGTTCTGTTAATCATCTATAGTACTGCTAGATTCATACACATAGAACATGTCTCTCTACTGTACCATACACACCTGCCACCTGTCACCCTTGGTAGTGAACTATATAGGTGATAGGGTGCCGTTTGGGCCTCATTATGTGTTGCTGTATCAGTCACGTAGAAGTCTCTGTACTGTATTGTCACTATATTATAACAGGACCAGGCTTTCCACCACTCACCCTCCCCACAGTTCTAGAAACAGTCCAGGAGTGTAGCTCAGAGATGCACTATCTATCTATCTTGGTGCATTTCCAACCATGATTTTCCCCGGTGTTTTACCCAAAGGGCTCAGACTTTTCTGTTTCCATCTACGCGGGCCGGCACCCGTGTCTCACTGGGCCGTGGCTCCGGAGGACCTGCTCTCACTTGGGCTGGCATTTACGTATCAACGGCTAACTGTAAACTTTAACACCTTCTCACAAAGCAACTGTCTTGATGATGCAGAGGTTGTTGATTCTGCTCTTAACTAGTCCTCACTGTCAGCCGTAGATATGGAAACAATTTCCCTAGTATGACATCAGGGTGTATATACTAGTGGAACACAGACAAACTAGCAACTGTCTACACATAAATTTACATGACTCCACACATCATCACAGGAAGTCTAGAAAGCTTTAAGGTATTCTTAAGTAGCATTTGATGTAGCACTCCCTCTTATCTTGTGGAGTGTCTGTAGAGAATCCTTTTCAGGACTCCTCCCTTCCTGTGATCTCTGAGTACCAAATGGCACCCTATCCCCTATCCCCTATCTAGTGCACTACTTTTGACCAGGGACCATCAGTAGTGACTTGGACCCATTGGACCCTGGTCAAAAGTAGTCCACTAGATAGGGGATAGGGGATAGGGGGTAGGGGGGTAGGGGATAGGGGGTAGGGGGTAGGGGATAGGGGGTAGGGGATAGGGGGTAGGGGATAGGGGATAGGGGATAGGGGATAGGGGGTAGGGGATAGGGGTAGGGGGTAGGGGATAGGGGGGTAGGGGGTAGGGGATAGGGGATAGGGGGTAGGGGGTAAGGGCTATGGGATAGGGGGTAGGGGATAGGGGATAGGGGGTAGGGGGTAGGGGATAGGGGGATAGGGGATAGGGGATAGGGGGTAGGGGATAGGTGATAGGGGGTAGGGGATAGGGGATAGGGTGCCATTTCAGACACACACAGTGTCTCTGCTCTCCTGCATCCCTGTTCCAGCTTCCTGTATGTTCCTGATCCTGATCCTCTGTTCTCCAGCTCTATGTTCCTGATCCTGATCCTCTGTTCTCCAGCTCTATGTTCCTGATCCTCTGTTCTCCAGCTCTATGTTCCTGATCCTCTGTTCTCCAGCTCTATGTTCCTGATCCTCTGTTCTCCAGCTCTATGTTCCTGATCCCCTGTTCTCCAGCTCTATGATCCTGATCCTCTGTTCTCCAGCTCTATGTTCCTGATCCTCTGTTCTCCAGCTCTATGTTCCTGATCCTCTGTTCTCCATCTCTATGTTCCTGATCCTCTGTTCTCCAGCTCTATGTTCCTGATCCTCTGTTCTCCAGCTCTATGTTCCTGTTCCTGATCCTCTGTTCTCCAGCTCTATGTTCCTGTTCCTGATCCTCTGTTCTCCAGCTCTATGTTCCTGTTCCTGATCCTCTGTTCTCCAGCTCTATGTTCCTGATCCTCTGTTCTCCAGCTCTATGTTCCTGATCCTGATCCTCTGTTCTCCAGCTCTATGATCCTGATCCTCTGTTCTCCAGCTCTATGTTCCTGATCCTCTGTTCTCCAGCTCTATGTTCCTGTTCCTGATCCTCTGTTCTCCAGCTCTATGTTCCTGATCCTCTGTTCTCCAGCTCTATGTTCCTGATCCTGATCCTCTGTTCTCCAGCTCTATGTTCCTGATCCTGATCCTCTGTTCTCCAGCTCTATGTTCCTGATCCTCTGTTCTCCAGCTCTATGTTCCTGATCCTCTGTTCTCCAGCTCTATGTTCCTGTTCCTGATCCTCTGTTCTCCATCTCTATGTTCCTGATCCTCTGTTCTCCAGCTCTATGTTCCTGATCCTGATCCTCTGTTCTCCAGCTCTATGTTCCTGTTCCTGATCCTCTGTTCTCCAGCTCTATGTTCCTGATCCTGATCCTGATCCTCTGTTCTCCAGCTCTATGTTCCTGATCCTGATCCTCTGTTCTCCAGCTCTATGATCCTGATCCTCTGTTCTCCAGCTCTATGTTCCTGATCCTCTGTTCTCCAGCTCTATGTTCCTGTTCCTGATCCTCTGTTCTCCAGCTCTATGTTCCTGATCCTCTGTTCTCCAGCTCTATGTTCCTGATCCTGATCCTCTGTTCTCCAGCTCTATGTTCCTGATCCTGATCCTCTGTTCTCCAGCTCTATGTTCCTGATCCTCTGTTCTCCAGCTCTATGTTCCTGATCCTCTGTTCTCCAGCTCTATGTTCCTGTTCCTGATCCTCTGTTCTCCATCTCTATGTTCCTGATCCTCTGTTCTCCAGCTCTATGTTCCTGATCCTGATCCTCTGTTCTCCAGCTCTATGTTCCTGTTCCTGATCCTCTGTTCTCCAGCTCTATGTTCCTGATCCTGATCCTGATCCTCTGTTCTCCAGCTCTATGTTCCTGATCCTGATCCTCTGTTCTCCAGCTCTATGTTCCTGATCCTCTGTTCTCCAGCTCTATGTTCCTGTTCCTGATCCTCTGTTCTCCAGCTCTATGTTCCTGATCCTCTGTTCTCCAGCTCTATGTTCCTGTTCCTGATCCTCTGTTCTCCAGCTCTATGTTCCTGATCCTGATCCTCTGTTCTCCAGCTCTATGTTCCTGTTCCTCTGTTCTTCTTCTTCTTTTCTCCAACAGTTGTAAATAGTAGCCTGGATTGGCTGGATATCTATCCTCCCTATCTAGTGGAACTGCAGCTGGATTGGCATCGGTCATGTCCAAGGATGGACTGGCCGTAGGGTATTTCGGGCAAATGCCAGATGGGTTGGTCCATTTTTAGCCCAGTGGATCTGTCTAAGTAATAGTTTCTTAGGAAAATTCTATTTATTTGGCTAATAATGGAGGCCTCGAGGGGAATACATGTTGTTGCATGCCTGGGCTGATTTCTGGTCCTAGTCTTTTTTGTTGTTGTCATTTAGCAGACGCTCTTATCCAGAGCGACTTACAGGAGCAATTAGGGTTAAGTGCCTTGCTCAAGGGCACATCGACAGATTTTTCTCCTAGTTGGCTCGGGGATTAGAACCAGCGACCTTTCGGTTACTGGCACAACGCTCTTAACCACTAAGGTACCTGCCATTCCCAGTCTGTCCCTGTGTCTGTCCCTGTCCCTGGTCTTGTTCAGCTGTGCACCAAGGGAGAGCAACCCAACAAGCAGGTCCTGGGTTCTGTTTTCTAGGCAGACACATTGCTGTTTGTCTCATCTGCTTCAAATGTAAATGAACGAATCCCTCCCTTTTTGAAGGGAACTAATTCCTAGTTTTCTATGTGCGGCTATGTGGGTTGTCCTGAATGTACAGACAAGAGTCCACAGTGGATCCTATATGCAGCATGAATGAGTGGCTATGGAACGTGGGGTTGCAGGGTGAATGAATGCCACATTGTCCCACTGGAATCTGGAATGTGTGAGACGAACACACATGGGAGAGGAGAAGCTCACTGGTGCTGCACAAGTGTTGTTGCACAGCAAGAGGTCTAGTGATGTTAATAATCTAGGGTGCGTCCCAAATGGTGTCCTTTTCCCTATATAGTGCACTACTTGTCAAAATTAGTGCATGGCTCAAATGATGTGGGGAATAGTGATATCCATAGGCATTGAAGACACAGCCCTAGTTATCCACCTCTAAGAGCTGTATGGGGTTGTAGGGTATTATTATTATTTTGACGTTTCGTGATATCCAATTGGAAGTTACAGTCTTGTCCCATCGCTGCAACTCCCCTACGGACTCGGGAGAGGCGAACACGACCCTGCCAAGCCGCACTGTTTGCTTAACCCGGAAGCCAGCCACGCCAATGTGTCGGAGGAAACACCGTCCAACTGACGACCGAAGTCAGCTTGCAGGCGCGCAGTCTGCCACAAGGAGTCGCTAGAGCGCGATGGGACAAGGAAACCCTCCCCTAACCCGGACGACGCTGGGCCAATGGTGTGCCGCCTCATGGGTCTTTTTTTATTTAATTTTTTTATTTAACCTTTATTTAACTTAAGAACAAATTCTTATTCACAATGACGGTCTACCAAAAGGCAAAATGCCTCCTGCGAGGACGGGGGCTGGGATTAAAAATAAATAAATATAATATATAGGACAAAACACACATCACGACGAGAGAGACACCACAACACTACATAAAGAGAGACACCACAACACTACATAAAGAGAGACACCACAACACTACATAAGAGAGACACCACAAACACTACGTAAGAGAGGACACCACAACACTACATAAAGAGAGACACCACAACACTACATAAAGAGAGACACCACAACACTACATAAAGAGAGACACCACAACACTACATAAAGAGAGACACCACAACACTACATAGAGAGCTAAGACAACACTACATAGAGACACCACAACACTACATAAAGAGAGACCACAACACTACATAAAGAGAGACACCACACACTACATAAAGAGAGACACCACAACACTACATAAAGAGGACGCCACAACACACTAAGAGAGACCCCCAACACTACCCTAAAGAGAGACCCACAACACTACATAAAAAGGGGCCCCAAA
>LR778263.1:62689642-62804901 GCA_902810595.1 Coregonus sp. 'balchen'
AGCTCAGCCTGTGCTCCTTGTCAGTAACAACCCACATCATCAACATTAAGGGACATGGGCAAGCTGTGAGGAGGAGGGTTAATTCTCCAGGTCTTTCACCGTTTTCCAGAACTTCTGGGGTTAGACCCACAGAGAGAGACTGCTCCTTAAAGTAACTAGCTTTAGCCTTCCGGATAGCCTGAGTGCACTTATTTCTCATTTGCCTGAACGAGAGCCAGTCAGCCTGAGTATGCGTGTGCCGAGCCTTTCAACCAAATGGAGTTCTTGAGGTGGAGTAACTCTGCCAGATCACGGTCGAACCAGGGGCTGAACCTGTTTTTAATTCTCATTTCTTTATGGGGGATGTGTTTGTTAACAATACCACTAAAAATTACTTTATCAATACCACTGAACATTACTTTATCACTCCTGGCAGGCGAGACCAGACCTGGGGCTCCAGACCAGACCAGACCTGGGGCCTCACGGAATGACGTTTCACAGTGGCCATGCCCCTCTACTGGGGTACGGATGTAAAAACCCTCAAAATCTGCCGTTGGCGCCCTGTCAAATTAGCCCCAAGGTTGCCTTGTTAAATCTGTTCATTCTCTGAAATTAAATACCATGACTGTTTTCTCATTAGCTGGGAATGTTGTTTGATATCGTTACCAACCTAACTGCATACCCCTTAAAAAATATACATTTTCGTGTGCTGGTTGTGCTATTAGCATGCTAACACTCATTAAGACAGACAGTAGAATAGCTAGCATAGCTAGCAATCGCCAGTATTCACTGGTTGAAGCTAAAGTAACTTTTGAGTGTAATGGAGTTGACTGGTGACTATGACATGAATATATATCATTCACAACATTTGGACAGGATATATAATCCAGTTATAATACAAAAAAAATTTACAAATGTGTGTCACTGTGGCTTCAATTCAGGCTTGGCTGAACTGCTGTCAATGGGGAAAGATTGCTTCTGTGCCCCACTTCCTTGTTTGTAGTTGAGAACGTAAATAATAATAATAATAATAATTGGTCATTTAGCAGACGCTCTTATCCGTCACTTTGCCGTGTTTGAGCCAGAGCCAACGCTCACAGTGTTTGTTTTGAAAGATTTCCTTGTCTGGTCTGAAGCCCCAGGTCTGGTCTGGTCTGAAGCCCCAGGTCTGGTCTGAAGCCCCAGGTCTGGTCTGGTCTGAAGCCCCAGGTCTGGTCTGGTCTGGAGCCCCAGGTCTGGTCTGGTCTGAAGCCCCAGGTCTGGTCTGAAGCCCCAGGTCTGGTCTGGTCTGAAGCCCCAGGTCTGGTCTGGTCTGGAGCCCCAGGTCTGGTCTGGTCTGAAGCTCCAGGTCTGGTCTGGTCTGAAGCTCCAGGTCTGGTCTGGTCTGGAGCCCCAGGTCTGGTCTGAAGCCCTGTCTCTGTTAACACATTGACTTCTTCACCACTCTGTCTCGAAGAGCCAATGTGATTAAACACATCTCTCTCTCGTGATTAGAAACATAAACTTGTCATATCTGGACCTGAGCCTAGCCAACAGCCATGGTTACAGAACATTACTCCCTCTCTCTGTCACACCTCCCATCTAGCTCTCTCTCTGTCACACAGTGCATTCGGAAAGTATTCAGACCTCTTGACTTTTTCCACATTTTGTTATGTTACATCCTTATTCTAAAATATATTTTTTCCTCTTCAATCTACACACATAATGACAAAGCAAAAACAGTTTTCTTGACATTTTTGCAAGTGTATATAAAATAGAAAATGGAAATATCACATTTACACAAGTATTCAGACTCTTTACTCAGTACTTTGTTGAAGCACCTTTGGCAGCGATTACAGCCTAGAGTCTTCTTGGGTATGACGCTACAAGCTTGGCACACCTGTATTTGGGGAGTTTCTCCCATTCTTCTCTGCAGATCCTCTCAAGCTTTGTCAGGTTGGATGGGGAACGTTGCTGTACAGCTATTTTCAGTTCTATCCAGAGATGTTCGATCGGGTTCAAGTCCGGCTCTGGCTGGGCCACTCAAGGACATTCAGAGACTTGTCCCGAAGCCACTCCTGCATTGTCTTGGCTGTGTGCTTAGGGTCGTTGTCCTGTTGGAAGGTGAACCTGAGTGCTCTGGAGTAGGTTTTCATCAATGATCTCTCTGTACTTTGCTCCATTCATCTTTTCCTCGATCCTGACTAGTCTCCCAGTCCCTGCAGCTGAAAAACATCGCCACAGCATGATGCTGCCACCACCTTGCTTCACCGTAGGGATGGTGCCAGGTTTCCTCCAGACATGATGCTTGGCATTCAGGCCAAAGAGTTCAATCTTGGTTTCATCAGACCAGAGAATCTTGTTTCTCATGGTCTGAGAGTCTTTAGGTGACTTTTGGCAAACACCAAGTGGGCTGTCATGTGCCTTTTACTGAGGAGTGGCTTCCGTCTGGCCACTCTACCATAAAGGCCTGATTGGTGGAGTCTTTCAGAGATGGTTGTCCTTCTGGGAGGTTCTTCCATCTCCACAGAGGAACTCTAGAGCTCTGTCAGAGTGACCATCGGGTTCTTGGTCACCTCCCTGACCAAGGCCCTTCTCCCCCGATTGCTCAGTTTGGCTGGCGGCCAGCTCTAGGAAGAGTCTTGGTAGTTCCAAACTTCTTCCATTTAAGAATGATGGCGGCCACTGTGTTCTTGGGGACCTTCAATGCTGCATAAATGTTTTGGAACCCTTCTCCAGATCTGTGCCTCGACACAGTCCTGTCTCTGAGCTCTACGGACAATTGCTTTGACCTCATGGCTTGGTTTTTGCTCTGACATGCACTGTCAACTGTGGGACCTTATATAGACAGGTGTATGCCTTTCCAAATCATGTCCAATCAATTGAATTTACCACAGGTGGACTCCAATCAAGTTGTAGAAACATCTCAAGGATGATCAATGGAAACAGGATGCACCTGAGCTCAATTTCGAGTCTCATAGCAAAGGGTCTGAATACTTATGTAAATAAGGTATTTCTGTTTTTAATTTTTAATACGTTTGCAAAAAAATGTAAAAACCTGTTTTCACTTTGTCATTATGGGGTATTGTGTGTAGATTTCTGAGAAAATATGTTTAATCCATTTTAGAATAAGGCTGTAACGTAACAAAATGTGGAAAAAGTCAAGGGGTCTGAATACTTTCCAAAGGCACTGTAAATATGGGTTGTATTTACAAAGGTGTTTGTTCTTCACTGGTTGCCCTTTTCTTGTGGCAACAGGTCACACATCTTGCTGATGTGATGGCACACTGTGGTATTTCACCCAATAGATATGGGAGTTTATCAAAATTGGGTTTGTTTTCAAATTATTTGTGGGTCTGTGTAATCTGAAGGAAATATGTGTCTCTAATATGGTCATACATTTGGCAGGAGGATAGGAAGTGCAGCTCAGTTTCCACCTCATTTTGTGGGCAGTTTGCACATAGCCTGTCTTTTCTTGAGAGCCAGGTCTGCCTACGGCGGCCTTTCTCAATAGCAAGGCTATGCTCACTGAGTCTGTACATAGTCAAAGCTTTCCTTAAGTTTGGGTCAGTCATAGTGGTCAGGTATTCTGCCACTGTGTATTCTCTGTTTAGGGCCAAATAGCATTCTAGTTTGCGCTGTTTTTTTGTTGATTCTTTGCAATGTGTCAAGTAAATATATTTTTGTTTTCTCAGGATTTGTTTGGGTCTAATTGTGTTGCTGTCCTGGGGCTCTGTGGGGTCTGTTTGTGTTTGTGAACAGAGCCCCAGGACCAGCTTGCTTAGGGGACTCTTCTCCAAGTTCATCTCTCTGTAGGTGATGGCTTTGTTATGGAAGGTTTGGGAATTCCTTTTAGGTGTTTGTAGAATTTAACGGCTCTTTTCTGGATTTTGATCATTAGTGGGTATCGGCCTAATTCTGCTCTGCATGCATTATTTGGTGTTTTACGTTGTACACAGAGGATATTTTTTCAGAATTCTGCATGCAGAGTCTCAATTTGGTGTTTGTCCCATTTTGTGAATTCTTGGTTGGTGAGCGGACCCTAGACCTCACAACCATAAAGGGCAATGGGTTCTATAACTGATTCAAGTATTTTTAGCCAGATCCTAATTGGGCCCCGTGTTGCTCAGTTGGTAGAGCATGGCGTTTGCAACGCCAGGGTTGTGGGTTCGATTCCCACGGGGTGCCAGTATGAAAAAACAACAACATGTATGCACTCACTAACTGTAAGTCGCTCTGGATAAGAGCGTCTGCTAAATGACTAAAATGTAAAATATATGTTGAATTTTATGTTCCTTTTCATGGCATAGAAGGCCCTTCTTGCCTTGTCTCTACATATCTCTACATACCTACATATCTATTGAGTCCAGCTCTCTGAAAGACTTCTTCCATATCTGGAATCCCAAGGAGATTAGCCAAAAGTCTCTTAACGTCTCCTATGGCTGACTGTGTTCCCACCGTAATTTCTTCCAATTTCGAAATCCAAGGATAGGCCCCATCTTGAAGAGTAGGCAGCTTCTCAAGTATATTTGACATATCGGTATTTTGCAAAGGCTTATATTCTAAGTTTTGACCTCGAATGATAACTGGCATCATTTTACTCGTGGCCTTTTTCCTTGGCCTCAATGTATATTTTCCCTCAACTTCTTTGGAATCTTTTCTCCGCAGTTTCTCCCTCTTTATCTTCAGCGTCTTGAGTTGTTCCTCCAGTTCTTTTACTTCTTCG
Source organism: Coregonus sp. 'balchen' (assembly GCA_902810595.1). Lineage (NCBI taxonomy): Eukaryota > Metazoa > Chordata > Actinopteri > Salmoniformes > Salmonidae > Coregonus > Coregonus sp. 'balchen'. The sequence continues at coordinate 62,694,327 of LR778263.1, forward strand.
AAACTACACGCTTTATCCAGGCATGATACGCATTGGTCTATATCTCTTTCTATTTCTTCTGTGCCAGTCCTTGTAGGATAAAATCCTCCTGAATACGCAGTACCTTTAGTCTCCAAATCTTTATCGCTGTCTTCCTCTTTGCTTTCATCAGAACTAGAATATCTTGTACCCTTCTTCTTCAAACCTCCGTTTGATCACAGGATCATATCCACCCATGATCCCCTCTGCATCACTCTGATCATCATCATCGTCCTCATCCAGTTCCATCCTACTTAACCTCATTCCACCCTTAGTTTCCAGACATCTCGTTTTCTTTTTACTTTTGGAGTTTGGATGCATTTTTATGGTCGTTTCTGCTTGTCCTCTCTCTATTATTCGTTCATCTTCATCTCTGATGCAATAATCACCCTCCTGGATGATCACTGGAAGCTGAGGATAAACATCCCTAAGCTCTACTTCCTTCTCATAAGGTGGGGGTCTTTTTGCTGAATCCGTATGTGAGAAAGGTATACTGACTTCTGCCCTTAGTTTTTCTGTCGCCTTCTCTTCCTTTAGCATTTTCTCTATACCTTTGTTTCTCTTATCGTTGGTATCTTTCATCAGTTTTTGTCCTTCATCTTCAAACAGCTTAAGAACACCCAGCTCTCTTTGTCTCTTTTCTTTACGTCGTTCCCTTTTTTTTCCCCTTCTTTTGATCTGCCTTGTAAATTGACAGAAGCACTTTCATGATGTTGATGACGTCAGGGTTAAGAGTCCCTTCCACTGGCCATGGTTGTTCAATGTCAGGCCAACGTTTGTTCCATTTGCCGGATAACCTCGCAATACCCTTAACTAAAGGATTACTATTTTCAACTATATCAACCGGTGTAATGACTTTCATAGCCTTGCTGTCCTTTCTCCCCATTTTTTAAAAAAAATAAATCAACAAAAATATGAATATTAAAAAATTCAATTAAAAAAATTTGTTCCAAAAATATATATATTTTTAATTAAAATAAAAAAATCAATTAAAAAATAAATTAAAAAATTATGAATAATCAATAACAATTTTTTATTTCTATATCCTATTTTACCAATTTATCAATTAGTGGCTATCTTACCACATCCCATCAGGAAAGTAAATGCAAGTAGTCAACTTCACAGCAATCCCAAAAAACAAAGACTTCCAATCCTACAACACTACAATACTCATAAATTCCATTGTTTAATAAGCACCCAATTATCTTAATTTCACAGAATAATGTCAGTATTTGATTTCCAACAGAACTGTAATCAAACCAAGTGATGCACAGAAACTCCAAAATGCAAATTTTATTCAATTGATCAGTCTGTTGCCAAGTCTCTGCGAAATTGTCATAACATCAAATATCCTGTAGGGGAAGATTTTGTAAACAGAACAGCACTAGCCTGATATCTGACTCGATCCTCTGTCGCGTCACACCTTGTCACGTGATGTACACGTCAGCACCTCCTCTCTTTCTCTCTCTCTCTCCTCTCGTCCTATCGCCTCTCATATGACAAGGGAACAAAAAGGACAGACAAGTATTTAAAGTTTATACACTCACTGAGTTATTTCCAGCATTCAATATTCCTCCACTCACATTCGCTCTAAGAATTAACTCAGGAATAAATAGCTCAATAACATTTTTATTTATTTTAATCCGTCATTTTATTTTATTTATTTTAATCCATCAGCATATATCTAATTTATAAATTCAATAGATCTCAACAAATAGTTTCATTTTCAAACAACAGCCGACGTAACAACTAGAACATTCCATTCGTTTTCAAATCTCTCCGTTCGTCCGTGTCTGTCTCTCCCCGCAGCACAGTGTAACAGAGGAATGACCCATTTACCCCTACGTCACACTAGTGTCGTAAAATCCCACGTGTTGTAGTTTAGTAAAATCCCACGTGTTGTAGTGTAGTGCCGTAAAATCAAACGTGTCATAATCTAGTGCCGTAAAATCACACGTGTCGTAATCTAATGTAGTAAAATCACACGCATCGTAGTGTAGTGCCGTAAAATCACACGCATGCGCGGTACATTTATCAATACGATTTCACCGTGGAAGGGAGCTTCTCAGCTCTCCCCCCAATCCAAACAGACAGTTAACAGTCCTGCTGTAACTCCGTTCTCTCCTCATAGTCAAACAACATTTAACAGAGCTCACAAAGCATAGAACCTGAATTCTACACACACAAACATAATTTAAGAGGCTTTATTCCATCGCAATGGCCCTCTAAGGTCACATGTTAGCATGCAGCATGTAACACAATTAGCATTTAGCATTAGCATTCAGCCTTAGCATGTATGTACCATGTGGCGTGCAACATGTAACAATGTAACCTGCATTGCCCTTTTTCTTTGTCTTATTCTCTACCTTTTATGATGCCGTGAGTTCAATGGATATCTACTGAGAGGTTCCCCCAAACAGATACCCCGTCGGATAGAAGATGAGCAGTAACCACAATCAAATATATTCCACCGTCCCGAGTTCCCCGAACTCACCTAATACACATCTAACGCGCAAAAGGATTTTCGGCCCATCCTGGATCGCCCCCCTGGGGTCTTTACAAGATTGCAATGCCCTAATTGTATACGTATCTCTGCCTTGTATCTCTGCCTTGTATATCTGCCTGGTATATCTGCCTTGTATATCTGCCTGGTATATCTGCCTGGTATATCTGCCTTGTATATCTGCCTGGTATATCTGCCTTGTATATCTGCCTGGTATATCTGCCTGGTATATCTGCCTTGTATATCTGCCTGGTATATCTGCCTGGTATATCTGCCTGGTATATCTGCCTTGTATATCTGCCTGGTATATCTGCCTTGTATATCTGCCTGGTATATCTGCCTTGTATATCTGCCTGGTATCTCTGCCTTGTATATCTGCCTTGTATATCTGCCTGGTATATCTGCCTTGTATATCTGCCTGGTATATCTGCCTTATTCACTACCATCGATTGTTCTAGAATTCCTATTCAAGCCTATTCCTTCTCCTTTTGCGCCGTTCACCAATGCAACAAAATTTAGAATAATTATTACAAACCCTTAGTCGACAGCAACAAAAACACATCAGCACACACACAAGTAATTTACACGGTACACCTTTCCAATGCACCCATAAGCCAGCGAACCAACTAGCGCCCAAAATGTGTGAGGAATCTCACCTTATAGCCGGCTTGAGCGGGAGTCACCTCGCGGCTCATGAATGGAACACAAGGAAGATGCAGACCGATCCCGGACGAGCCTTGCGTCAATGCTGGTAATTATTGCTGTCAAACAAAGAGTCCGCTTAGGCTGTACTTTGATTATAAGTTTTATTTATATCACAAGATGTCAGCATAAGTTTACAGACCCTGCCGGGCTGGAGAACAGTGTCCAAAGATAATATGTCTGTTCTAACCTCTCCTTTGTCTAGCCTATACTTATAAGGTATGCAAAAATATGGGTTGCTCCCTCTGCTGTCCAATCACCTGTCTCCCCTGGGGCGTCACCCTAAAAACGGCTCTTTTGGAACTAAAATAAACATCCCCTCAGGTTCCACTAGAATACATTCACCAAATCATAATCTTAATATACTACAGTAGCAACCCAACATGACAACAACATGGCAGCAGCACAACATGGTAGCAACACAACATGGCAGCAACACAACATGGTAGCAGCACAACATGGTAGCAACACAACATGGCAGCAGCACAACATGGCAGCAACACAACATGGTAGCAGCACAACATGGTAGCAACACAACATGGCAGCAACACAACATGGTAGCAGCACAACATGGTAGCAACACAACATGGCAGCAACACAACATGGTAGCAGCACAACATGGCAGCAACACAACATGGCAGCAGCACAACATGGTAGCAACACAACATGGCAGCAGCACAACATGGCAGCAGCACAACATGGCAGCAGCACAACATGGTAGCAGCACTAGACATGGTACAAACATTATTGGGCACAGACAACAGCACAAAGGGCAAGAAGGTAGAGACAACAATACATCACACGAAGCAGCCACAACTGTCAGTAAGAGTGTCCATGATTGAGTCTTTGAATGAAGAGATTGAAATAAAACTGTCCAGTTTGAGTGTTTTTTGCAGCTCGTTCCAGTCGCTAGCTGCAGTGAACTGAAAAGAGGAGCGACCCAGGGATGTGTGTGCTTTGGGGACCTTTAACAGAATGTGACTGGCAGAACAGGTGTTGTATGTGGAGGATGAGGGCTGCAGTAGGTATCTCAGATAGGGGGGAGTGAGGCCTAACAGGGTTTTATAAATAAGCATCAACCAGTGGGTCTTGCGACGGGTACACAGAGATGACCAGTTTACAGAGGAGTATAGAGTGCAGTGATGTGTCCTGTAAAGAGCATTGGTGGCAAATCTGATGGCCGAATGGTAAAGAACATCTAGCCGCTGGAGAGCACCCTTACCTGCCGATCTATAAATTACGTCTCCGTAATCTAGCATGGGTAGGATGGTCATCTGAATCAGGGTTAGTTTGGCAGCTGGGGTGAAAGAGGAGCGATTACGATAGAGGAAACCAAGTCTAGATTTAACCTTAGCCTGCAGCTTTGATATGTGCTGAGAGAAGGACAGTGTACCGTCTAGCCATACTCCCAAGTACTAGTATGAGGTGACTACCTCAAGCTCTAAACCCTCAGAGGTAGTAATCACACCGGTGGGGAGAGGGAGGGGCATTCTTCTTACCAAACCACATGACCTTTGTTTTGGAGGTGTTCAGAACAAGGTTAAGGGCAGAGAAAGCTTGTTGGACACTAAGAAAGCTTTGTTGTAGAGCGTTTAACACAAAATCCAGGGAGGGGCCAGCTGAGTATAAGACTGTATCATCTGTATCCAAAATGGATGAGAGAGCTTCCTACTGCCTGAGCTATATTGTTGATATAAATTGAGAAGAGCGTGGGGCCTAGGATCGAGCCTTGGGGTACTCCCTTGGTGACAGGCAGTGGCTGAGACAGCAGATGTTCTGACTTTATACACTGCACTCTTTGAGAGAGGTAGTTATCAAACCAGGCCAAAGACCCCTCAGAGACACCAATACTCCTTAACCGGCCCACAAGGATGGAATGGTCTACCGTATCAAAAGCTTTGGCCAAGTCAATAAAAATAGCAGCACAACATTGCTTAGAATCAAGGGCAATGGTGACATCATTTAGGACCTATAAGGTTGCAGTGACACATCCATAACCTGAGCAGAAACCAGATTGCCTACCAGAGAGAATACTATAGACATCAAGAAAGCCAGTCAGCTGATTATTGACAAGTTTTTCCAACACTTCTGATAAACAGGGCAAGATAGAAATTGGCCTATAACAGTTAGGATCAGCTTGATCTCCCCCTTTAAATAAAGGACGCACCGTGGCTGCCTTCCAAGCAATGGGAACCTCCCCAGAGAGGAGAGACAGGTTAAAGGTCAGAGACAGGCTTGGTGATGATAGGGGCAGCAACCTTAAAGAAGAAAGGGTCTAAACCATCTGACCCAGATGTTTTTTTGGGGTCAAGTTTAAGGAGCTCCTTTAGCACCTCGGACTCAGTGACCGCCTGCAGGGAGGAACTTTGTAGCGGGGGAAAAAGAGGGAGGAGCATCGGGGCTAGTCACATTAGAAGGGCTGGGAGATGAGGAAGTGTTGGACGGGCAAGGAGGCGTGGCTGAGTCAAATAGGAATCCTGACTTAATGAAGTGGTGATTAAAGAGCTCAGCCATGTGCTCCTTGTCAGTAACAACCACATCATCAACATTAAGGGACATGGGCAGCTGTGAGGAGGAGGGTTAATTCTCCAGGTCTTTCACCGTTTTCCAGAACTTCTTGGGGTTAGACCCACAGAGAGAGAACTGCTCCTTAAAGTAACTAGCTTTAGCCTTCCGGATAGCCTGAGTGCACTTATTTCTCATTTGCCTGAACGAGAGCCAGTCAGCCTGAGTATGCGTGTGCCGAGCCTTTCACCAAATGGAGTTCTTGAGGTGGAGTAACTCTGCCAGATCACGGTCGAACCAGGGGCTGAACCTGTTTTTAATTCTCATTTTCTTTATGGGGGATGTGTTTGTTAACAATACCACTAAAAATTACTTTATCAATACCACTGAACATTACTTTATCACTCCTGGCAGGCGAGACCAGACCTGGGGCTCCAGACCAGACCAGACCTGGGGCCTCACGGAATGACGTTTCACAGTGGCCATGCCCCTCTACTGGGGTACGGATGTAAAAATCCCTCAAAATCTGCCGTTGGCGCCCTGTCAAATTAGCCCCAAGGTTGCCTTGTTAAATCCTGTTCATTCTCTGAAATTAAATACCATGACTGTTTTCTCATTAGCTGGGAATGTTGTTTGATATCGTTACCAACCTACTGCATACCCCTTAAAAATATACATTTTCGTGTGCTGGTTGTGCTATTAGCATGCTAACACTCATTAAGACAGACAGTAGAATAGCTAGCATAGCTAGCAATCGCCAGTATTCACTGGTTGAAGCTAAAGTAACTTTTGAGTGTAATGGAGTTGACTGGTGACTATGACATGAATATATATCATTCACAACATTTGGACAGGATATATAATCCAGTTATAATACAAAAAACATTTACAAATGTGTGTCACTGTGGCTTCAATTCAGGCTTGGCTGAACTGCTGTCAATGGGGAAAGATTGCTTCTGTGCCCCACTTCCTTGTTTGTAGTTGAGAACGTCACTTTGCCGTGTTGAGCCAGAGCCAACGCTCACAGTGTTTGTTTGAAAGATTTCCTTGTCTGGTCTGAAGCCCCAGGTCTGGTCTGGTCTGAAGCCCCAGGTCTGGTCTGGTCTGAAGCCCCAGGTCTGGTCTGGTCTGAAGCCCCAGGTCTGGTCTGGTCTGAAGCCCCAGGTCTGGTCTGGTCTGAAGCCCCAGGTCTGGTCTGGTCTGAAGCCCCAGGTCTGGTCTGAAGCCCCAGGTCTGGTCTGGTCTGAAGCCCCAGGGGTCCCTGGTCTGGTCTGAAGCTCCAGGTCTGGTCTGGTCTGAAGCCCCAGGTCTGGTCTGGTCTGGAGCCCCAGGTCTGGTCTGGTCTGAAGCTCCAGGTCTGGTCTGGTCTGAAGCTCCAGGTCTGGTCTGGTCTGGAGCCCCAGGTCTGGTCTGAAGCCCTGTCTCTGTTAACACATTGACTTCTTCACCACTCTGTCTCGAAGAGCCAATGTGATTAAACACATCTCTCTCTCGTGATTAGAAACATAAACTTGTCATATCTGGACCTGAGCCTAGCCAACAGCCATGGTTACAGAACATTACTCCCTCTCTCTGTCACACCTCCCATCTAGCTCTCTCTCTGTCACACAGTGCATTCGGAAAGTATTCAGACCTCTTGACTTTTTCCACATTTTGTTATGTTACATCCTTATTCTAAAATATATTTTTTCCTCTTCAATCTACACACATAATGACAAAGCAAAAACAGTTTTCTTGACATTTTTGCAAGTGTATATAAAATAGAAAATGGAAATATCACATTTACACAAGTATTCAGACTCTTTACTCAGTACTTTGTTGAAGCACCTTTGGCAGCGATTACAGCCTAGAGTCTTCTTGGGTATGACGCTACAAGCTTGGCACACCTGTATTTGGGGAGTTTCTCCCATTCTTCTCTGCAGATCCTCTCAAGCTTTGTCAGGTTGGATGGGGAACGTTGCTGTACAGCTATTTTCAGTTCTATCCAGAGATGTTCGATCGGGTTCAAGTCCGGCTCTGGCTGGGCCACTCAAGGACATTCAGAGACTTGTCCCGAAGCCACTCCTGCATTGTCTTGGCTGTGTGCTTAGGGTCGTTGTCCTGTTGGAAGGTGAACCTGAGTGCTCTGGAGTAGGTTTTCATCAATGATCTCTCTGTACTTTGCTCCATTCATCTTTTCCTCGATCCTGACTAGTCTCCCAGTCCCTGCAGCTGAAAAACATCGCCACAGCATGATGCTGCCACCACCTTGCTTCACCGTAGGGATGGTGCCAGGTTTCCTCCAGACATGATGCTTGGCATTCAGGCCAAAGAGTTCAATCTTGGTTTCATCAGACCAGAGAATCTTGTTTCTCATGGTCTGAGAGTCTTTAGGTGACTTTTGGCAAACACCAAGTGGGCTGTCATGTGCCTTTTACTGAGGAGTGGCTTCCGTCTGGCCACTCTACCATAAAGGCCTGATTGGTGGAGTCTTTCAGAGATGGTTGTCCTTCTGGGAGGTTCTTCCATCTCCACAGAGGAACTCTAGAGCTCTGTCAGAGTGACCATCGGGTTCTTGGTCACCTCCCTGACCAAGGCCCTTCTCCCCCGATTGCTCAGTTTGGCTGGCGGCCAGCTCTAGGAAGAGTCTTGGTAGTTCCAAACTTCTTCCATTTAAGAATGATGGCGGCCACTGTGTTCTTGGGGACCTTCAATGCTGCATAAATGTTTTGGAACCCTTCTCCAGATCTGTGCCTCGACACAGTCCTGTCTCTGAGCTCTACGGACAATTGCTTTGACCTCATGGCTTGGTTTTTGCTCTGACATGCACTGTCAACTGTGGGACCTTATATAGACAGGTGTATGCCTTTCCAAATCATGTCCAATCAATTGAATTTACCACAGGTGGACTCCAATCAAGTTGTAGAAACATCTCAAGGATGATCAATGGAAACAGGATGCACCTGAGCTCAATTTCGAGTCTCATAGCAAAGGGTCTGAATACTTATGTAAATAAGGTATTTCTGTTTTTAATTTTTAATACGTTTGCAAAAAAATGTAAAAACCTGTTTTCACTTTGTCATTATGGGGTATTGTGTGTAGATTTCTGAGAAAATATGTTTAATCCATTTTAGAATAAGGCTGTAACGTAACAAAATGTGGAAAAAGTCAAGGGGTCTGAATACTTTCCAAAGGCACTGTAAATATGGGTTGTATTTACAAAGGTGTTTGTTCTTCACTGGTTGCCCTTTTCTTGTGGCAACAGGTCACACATCTTGCTGATGTGATGGCACACTGTGGTATTTCACCCAATAGATATGGGAGTTTATCAAAATTGGGTTTGTTTTCAAATTATTTGTGGGTCTGTGTAATCTGAAGGAAATATGTGTCTCTAATATGGTCATACATTTGGCAGGAGGATAGGAAGTGCAGCTCAGTTTCCACCTCATTTTGTGGGCAGTTTGCACATAGCCTGTCTTTTCTTGAGAGCCAGGTCTGCCTACGGCGGCCTTTCTCAATAGCAAGGCTATGCTCACTGAGTCTGTACATAGTCAAAGCTTTCCTTAAGTTTGGGTCAGTCATAGTGGTCAGGTATTCTGCCACTGTGTATTCTCTGTTTAGGGCCAAATAGCATTCTAGTTTGCGCTGTTTTTTTGTTGATTCTTTGCAATGTGTCAAGTAAATATATTTTTGTTTTCTCAGGATTTGTTTGGGTCTAATTGTGTTGCTGTCCTGGGGCTCTGTGGGGTCTGTTTGTGTTTGTGAACAGAGCCCCAGGACCAGCTTGCTTAGGGGACTCTTCTCCAAGTTCATCTCTCTGTAGGTGATGGCTTTGTTATGGAAGGTTTGGGAATTCCTTTTAGGTGTTTGTAGAATTTAACGGCTCTTTTCTGGATTTTGATCATTAGTGGGTATCGGCCTAATTCTGCTCTGCATGCATTATTTGGTGTTTTACGTTGTACACAGAGGATATTTTTTCAGAATTCTGCATGCAGAGTCTCAATTTGGTGTTTGTCCCATTTTGTGAATTCTTGGTTGGTGAGCGGACCCTAGACCTCACAACCATAAAGGGCAATGGGTTCTATAACTGATTCAAGTATTTTTAGCCAGATCCTAATTGGGCCCCGTGTTGCTCAGTTGGTAGAGCATGGCGTTTGCAACGCCAGGGTTGTGGGTTCGATTCCCACGGGGTGCCAGTATGAAAAAACAACAACATGTATGCACTCACTAACTGTAAGTCGCTCTGGATAAGAGCGTCTGCTAAATGACTAAAATGTAAAATATATGTTGAATTTTATGTTCCTTTTCATGGCATAGAAGGCCCTTCTTGCCTTGTCTCTCAGATCGTTCACAGCTTTGTGGAAGTTACCTGTGGGGCTGATGTTTAGTCCGAGGTATGTATAGTTTTTTGTGTGCTCTAGGGCAATGGTGTCTAGATGGAATTTGTATTTGTTGTCCTGGCAACTGGACCTTTTTTGGAACACCATTATTTTTGTCTTACTGAGATTTACTCTCAGGGCCCAGGTCTGACATAATCTGTGCAGAAGATCTAGGTGCTGCTGTAGGCCCTCCAAAAGTAGACATTTGACTTCAGATTCTAGTAGGGTGAGGCCGGGTGCTGCAGACTGTTCTAGTGCCCTCGCCAATTCGTTGATATTATATATGTTGAAGAGGGTGGGACTTAAGCTGCATCCCTGTCTCACCCCACGGCCCTGTGGAAAGAAATGTGTGTTTTTTGCCAATTTTAACCGCACACTTGTTTGTGTATATAGATTTTATAATGTCGTATTTTTTTCCCCCAACACCACTTTCCATCAATTTGTATAGCAGACCCTCATGCCAAATTGAGTCAAAAGCTTTTTTGAAATCAACAAAGCATGAGAAGACTTTGCCTTTGTTTTGGTTTGTTTCTTTGTCAATGAGGGTGTGCAGGGTGAATATGTGGTCTGCCGTACGGTAATTTGATAAAAAGCCAATTTGACATTTGCTCAGTACATTGTTTTGAGGATTTTCCAAGGTTGCTGTTGACGCATATCCCACGGTAGTTATTGGGGTCAGATTTGTCTCAACTTTTGTGGATTGGGGTGATCAGTCCTTGGTTCCAAATATTGGGGAAGATGCCTTTATGTTAAAGAGTTTAAGTATAGCCAATTTAAATTGTATCATTTCATTGAGGATAACATCAACACCACAGGCCTTTTTGGGTTGGAGGGTTTGTATTTTGTCCTGTAGTTCATTCAATGTAATTGGAGAATCCAGTGGGTTCTGGTAGGCTTTAATAGTTGATTCTAAGATTTGTATTTGATCATGTATATGTTTTTAGCTGTTTGTTCTTTGTTATTTAGCCAAAAAGATTGGAGAAGTGGTTTATCCATACATCTCCATTTTGGATAGATAACTCTTCATGTTGTTTGTTTAGTGTGTTCCAATTTTCCCAGAAGTGCTTGGAGTCTATGGATTCTTCATTTACATTGAGCTGATTTCTGATGTGCTGTTCCTTCTTTTTCCATAGTGTATTTCTGTATTGTTTTAGTTATTCACCATGGTGAAGGCGTAGGCTCAGGTTTTCTGGGTCTCTTATGTTTTTGGTTGGATAGGTTTCTCAATTTCTTTCTTTTTGCATTCTTCATCAAACCATTTGTCATTGTTGTTAATTTTCTTAGGATTTCTGCTTGACATTTTTAGATTTGATAGGGAAGCTGAGAGGTCAAATATACTGTTTAGGTTTTCTACTGCCAAGTTTACACCTTCACTATTACAGTAAAACGTTTTTTCCAGGATGTTATCTAAAAGGGATTGAATTTGTTGTTTCCTAATTGTTTTTGGGAAGGTTTCCACACTACTTTCCTTCCATCTATAGCATTTCTTAATATTAGTCAGTTCCTTTGGCTTTGATGCCTCATGATTGAGTATTGCTCTTTCAAGTAGACTGTGATTTTGCTGTGGTCTGATAGGGGTGTCAGTGGGCTGACTGTGAACGCTCTGAGAGACTTTGGGTTGAGGTCAGTGATAAAGTAGTCTACAGTACTACTGCCAAGAGATGAGCTATAGGTGTACCTACCATAGGAGTCTCCTCGAAGCCTACCATTGACTATGTACAGATCCAGCGTGCGACAGAGCTGCAGGAGTTGTGACCCGTTTTTGTTGGTTATGTTGTCGTAGTTGTGCCTAGGGGGGCATATGGGGGAGGGAATGCTGTCACCTCCAGGTAGGTGTTTGTCCCCCTGTGTGCTGAGGGTGTCAGGTTCTTGTCCAGTTCTGGCATTTAGGTCGCCACAGACTAATACATGCCCCTGGGCCTGGAAATTATTGATTTCCCCCTCTTGGATGGAGAAGCTGTCTTCATTAAAGTAGGGATTCTAGTGGGGGGATATAGGTAGCACACAGGAGGACATTTTTCACTGTTGAGAAATTTCCTTTTGAATTTCTAGCCAAATGTAAAATGTTCCTGTTTTGATTCATTTAATAGAGTGAGTTAGGTCTGCTCTATACCAAATGAGCATACCCCCTCTTCCCTGTTTCACACCTGGTAGTTTCGTGGATGGGACTACCAGCTCTCTGTAACCTAGAGGGCAACCAGTGGGTCCGTCTCCTCTATACCATGTTTCTTGTAGGATGACAATGTCTGTATTTCTGATTTCTTTGGTGAAGTCCAGATTCCTGCTCTTTAAGCCAAAGGCAGATGACCTCAGGCCTCGAATATTCCAGGATGAAATAGTGAAGGCTTTGTGCTCCATAAAGTGTCCAATGTTGTTAGTCGTGTGGTTTGGCCTCAGACCAGTAAGTGTGAGCAGAGCCTGCTGAGCATCTTGTACATGCCATTGGCTTGGGCTAGTGTAAGATTGGAGGTTGGGCCTGTTTGCCTACTCACGGCCTGGGCGTATCTCTCTCTCTCTGTCACACCTCCCATCTATGGCCCATCTTCTCCCCTGGGCTGGTAACAGTATATACAGTACCTCAGAATGGCCCATCTTCTCCCCTGGGCTGGTAACAGTATATACAGTACCTCAGAATGGCCCATCTTCTCCCCTGGGCTGGTAACAGTATATACAGTACCTCAGAATGGCCCATCTTCTCCCCTGGGCTGGTAACAGTATATACAGTACCTCAGAATGGCCCATCTTCTCCCCTGGGCTGGTAACAGTATATACAGTACCTCAGAATGGCCCATCTTCTCCCCTGGGCTATGAACAGTATATACAGTACCTCAGAATGGCCCATCTTCTCCCCTGGGCTATGAACAGTATATACAGTACCTCAGAATGGCCCATCTTCTCCCCTGGGCTATGAACAGTATATACAGTACCTCAGAATGGCCCATCTTCTCCCCTGGGCTATGAACAGTATATACAGTACCTCAGAATGGCCCATCTTCTCCCCTGGGCTATGAACAGTATATACAGTACCTCAGAATGGCCCATCTTCTCCCCTGGGCTATGAACAGTATATACAGTACCTCAGAATGGCCCATCTTCTCCCCTGGGCTATGAACAGTATATACAGTACCTCAGAATGGCCCATCTTCTCCCCTGGGCTATGAACAGTATATACCTCTGAATGGTTAGCTCGTTACTGGTGTCGGCTAGCTCCTTCTCTCTGCACCTCTGGGTTAGGAAATCATAGCAGGCTAAACTGGGTCATTTCATCTGTATATTGTCGGGACATTTCTTACTTCTCTAGAATGCCTGTTTGAGCAAATAATGAAGTAGAAACAATGTGAAGGTTGAATCCTAACTTGCAGCTGCAAACAGCAGGCCCAGCGATAGGAGAGGGTTGAGCTGTAGGACTGGAGGGGTATGACCCTCTGGAGTGCTTAGGCTGAGACTGAACTTTATCCATGGATCAGGAGGGATGGTTAACGGTGTTTGGCTGCAAGACAGAGGAGGAGAAGTGCTTGGCATGTTGACCCTGAGAAAGACAGACAGACTCATGGGACTAACAACAGAACCTTTCATGTGCCCTGAGACATGGACTGTGTCCCAAATGCACCCTATTCCCTATATAGTGCACTACATTTGATCAGAGCCCTATGTGCCTTGGTCCAAAGTAGTGCACTACATATAGGGTCTAACGGGGTCTGATACGGGGGGGGGGGGGGGGGGGGGGATCTGATACAGGGGGGGGGGGGGGGTCTGATCCTAGATCAGTACTACTACTTTTTGAATACAGGCCCGGTTCTGGTCTGTGAGGTCTGTCTGCCTGTTACAGATATAATGTCATGTAGCGAAATGTAAATATCATATAATGCAACTCTTGTCTCCAGTAGCAACAACTGACTGGAACATTTTACCTGCAATGTTCTGCATGTCAATATCTGTCCAATAAATTACAATTGTATAAATGCTTCTGTAATCTCTCTACCCGTCATGTCCGTTTGTCATACCGGTGTTACCAAAGCCTGTACTCTCTAGGCTTCTTAGTTCCCGAAAACATCCACACTATTTACTATAAACAATTTCTTTATTGAAGTGTGTTCATCATTTTATCATTAGAGTGTTTTCTTCTTTCACAGATGATTCCAGGTTGTTTGTTTTAGATATTCGTCACTGTGGAAACAGAACACATGAGAATACTGACATTCCACTCCAGTCACAGCACTGACAGCAGAGGCCATGATTACACACACCACTACATTAAAGTTTAATCAATATGATTACAGACACCACTACATTAAAGTTTAATCAATAGTCCCAATATACTCAGTGTACAAAACATTAGGAACACCTTCCTAATATTGAGTTGCACCTTTTTTTGCCCTCAGAACAGCCTCAATTCGTCGGGGCGTGGACTCTACAAGGTGTCGAAAGCGTTCGACAGGGATGCTGGCTCGTGTTGACTCCAAGGCTTCCCACAGTTGTGTCAAGTTGGCTGGATGTCCTTTGGGTGGTGGACCATTCTTGATACACACAGGAAACTGCTGAGCGTGAAAAACCCAGCAGTGTTGCAGTTCTTGACACACTCAAACCAGTGCGCCTGGCACCAACTACCAAAACCAGTTCAAAGGCACATAAATATTTTGTCTTGCCCATTCACCCTCTGAATGGCACACATACACAATCCATGTCTCAATTGTCTCGAGGCTAAAAAATCCTTCTTTAACCTGTCTCCTCCCCTTCATCTACACTGATTGTTTGTTGTAACTCATCGGTTTAAAGCGTCACGTAATGGTGGTTAGCTGTTCTGTGTCTGCCTGGCTTGAATATCTTGGAGAAGGCTGGCTGGCTTGCTAGCTTGTCTGGTCCCCCAGGTATTTCCGTATTTCACACTAATGTGAGAGTGTCGTCAGTAACAGTGGAGCTGCAGCTGGCTGCATTCCTGTGGTAGGGTGGGGGGGTGGGGGCTGGGGGGTGGGATGGGGGGGTGGAAGGGGGTGGAAAGGAGGGATGGGGGGGGTGGGGGCTGGGGGGTGGAAAGGAGGGATGGGGGGGTGGAAAGGAGGGGTGGGGGGGCTGGGGGGTGGGATGGAGGGGTGGAAAGGAGGGGTGGGGGGGTGGGGGCTGGGGGGTGGAAAGGAGGGATGGGGGGGTGGAAAGGAGGGGTGGGGGGGTGGGGGGTGGGGGCTGGGGGGTGGAAAGGAGGGGTGGGGGGGTGGAAAGGAGGAGGGGGGGGGGTGGGGACAACTGTTCATTTTAAAGCTCTACATCAGAATGGTTAGGCTTTTTTCCTTCCCTGTTGACTCCATACAGTTGTTCATTTTAAAGCTCTATGGCTTTTCTCCTCTCCTATGCTGTACACCTTGGAAACCACACTTATCTGCTGTACAGACTAGGTCGGGGCCGAGGTCAAGGGTGAGGTTGTGAAGAAAAATGCCAGACCAGACACAGCCAGCTATCTCCAGACCAGGAGCGAGGCGAGGTAGGGCCAGAGCCAGCTGGAGACAGCCAGGCCAGGCCAGGCCACCCCGAGTCAGGCTGAGGCTGGGGATTGAAGAGGGATTAGTGCTGATGACACCAGTAACCGGGACGGAATGACAGGGCCTGGCTGATTGGCCAATGGACGGATAGAGCCTAGCCTATTGGATGGAAGGATTGGGCCTTTCGGCCTATGGCATGGCAGCACTAACCAACCTGATCCCCCTCTGTCAGGCAGCTAAACCATGTTGTCTTTCTGTCAGGCAGCTAAACCATGTTGTCTTTCTGTCAGGCAGGTAAACCATGTTGTCGTTCTGTCAGCCAGCTAAACCATGTTGTCTTTCTGTCAGCCAGCTAAACCATGTTGTCTTTCTGTCCCTCTAAGTCCTCTCCATGTTGACATGCTTCTGTCCCTCTGTCTAAGTCCTCTCCATGTTGACATGCTTCTGTCCCTCTGTCTAAGTCCTCTCCATGTTGACATGCTTCTGTCCCTCTGTCTAAGTCCTCTCCATGTTGATATGCTTCTGTCCCTCTGTCTAAGTCCTCTCCATGTTGACATGCTTCTGTCCCTCTGTCTAAGTCCTCTCCATGTTGACATGCTTCTGTCCCTCTGTCTAAGTCCTCTCCATGTTGACATGCTTCTGTCCCTCTGTCTAAGTCCTCTCCATGTTGACATGCTCTGTCCCTCTGTCTAAGTCCTCTCCATGTTGACATGCTTCTGTCCCTCTGTCTAAGTCCTCTCCATGTTGACATGCTTCTGTCCCTCTGTCTAAGTCCTCTCCATGTTGACATGCTTCTGTCCCTCTGTCTAAGTCCTCTCCATGTTGAATGCTTCTGTCCCTCTGTCTAAGTCCTCTCCATGTTGACATGCTTCTGTCCCTCTGTCTAAGTCCTCTCCATGTCGACATGCTTCTGTCCAGCCCGTGACTGACTCCTTCCATGTGTATCCTCTCTCCTCCAGTTCATACAGCCAGGCTTGGCTGAAGAAAACGGACCCTAACAGTCTTGCTGCTTGTCAGTTCCTCTTCCCTTGTCACCAGTCTTCCTCTCCTGCCACCTGGAAAAAGGGAAAAGCGTCTCAGCTAAAGTTAGCTAAAATAACAGGCTGCTGCTCAACGGGTAGTAACAGCCTCCCTCCCTCCCTCCCCTGTGCCTGGTGACGGCCTCCCTCCCTCCTCCACCCTGTGACTGGTGACGGCCTCCCTCCCCTGTGACTAGTGTATGGTGCTGGCCTGGCCTCCCTCCCCTGTGACTAGTGTATGGTGCTGGCCTGGCCTCCCTCCCCTGTGACTAGTGTATGGTGCTGGCCTGGCCTCCCTCCCCTGTGACTGGTGTATGGTGCTGGCTCTGGCCTCCCTCCCCTGTGACTAGTGTATGGTGCTGGCCTGGCCTCCCTCCCCTGTGACTGGTGTATGGTGCTGGCCTCCCTCCCCTGTGACTGGTGTATGGTGCTGGCCTGGCCTCCCTCCCCTGTGACTGGTGTATGGTGCTGGCTCTGGCCTCCCTCCCCTGTGACTAGTGTATGGTGCTGGCTCTGGCCTCCCTCCCCTGTGACTAGTGTATGGTGCTGGCTCTGGCCTCCCTCCCCTGTGACTAGTGTATGGTGCTGGCTCTGGCCTCCCTCCCCTGTGACTAGTGTATGGTGCTGGCCTGGCCTCCCTCCCCTGTGACTAGTGTATGGTGCTGGCTCTGGACTCCCTCCCCTGTGACTAGTGTATGGTGCTGGCCTCCCTCCCCTGTGACTAGTGTATGGTGCTGGCCTGGCCTCCCTCCCCTGTGACTGGTGTATGGTGCTGGACTCCCTCCCCTGTGACTGGTGTATGGTGCTGGCCTGGCCTCCCTCCCCTGTGACTAGTGTATGGTGCTGGCCTGGCCTCCCTCCCCTGTGACTAGTGTATGGTGCTGGCCTGGCCTCCCTCCCCTGTGACTAGTGTATGGTGCTGGCCTGGCCTCCCTCCCCTGTGACTAGTGTATGGTGCTGGCCTGGCCTCCCTCCCCTGTGACTAGTGACGGCCTCCCTCCCCTGTGACTGGTGTATGGTGCTGGCTCTGGACTCCCTCCCCTGTGACTAGTGTATGGTGCTGGCCTGGCCTCCCTCCCCTGTGACTGGTGTATGGTGCTGGCTCTGGCCTCCCTCCCCTGTGACTAGTGTATGGTGCTGGCCTGGCCTCCCTCCCCTGTGACTAGTGTATGGTGCTGGCCTGGCCTCCCTCCCCTGTGACTGGTGTATGGTGCTGGCCTGGCCTCCCTCCCCTGTGACTAGTGTATGGTGCTGGCTCTGGCCTTCCTCCCCCCTTGGCCCTGAAGGCTGGGCTTGTCAGAGGGGAGGTATGGTGACCCCTTCATGGACAGACTCATACAATGGTCCCTGTGTTCTGTTCTCCAGCAGAAGCACAGTGCAGTGTGGAGGGCTGACCTGCTGCTGCCTGGGGGTGTGATTCAGTCCCTGCCAACCCCAGATAGCATCCCCTCCCTCCCTCCCTCCCTCCCTAACAGCCAACCCCAGATAGCATCCCCTCCCTCCCTCCCTCCCTCCCTCCCAAACAGCCAACCCCAGATAGCAGCCCCTCCCTCCCTCCCTCCCTAACAGCCAACCCCAGATAGCAGCCCCTCCCTCCCTCCCTCCCTAACAGCCAACCCCAGATAGCAGCCCCTCCCTCCCTCCCTCCCTAACAGCCAACCCCAGATAGCAGCCCCTCCCTCCCTCCCTCCCTAACAGCCAACCCCAGATAGCAGCCCCTCCCTCCCTAACAGCCAACCCCAGATAGCAGCCCCTCCCTCCCTCCCTCCCTCCCCTCCCTCCCTCCCTACCAGCCAACCCCAGATAGCAGCCCCTCCCTCCCTCCCTCCCTACCAGCCAACCCCAGATAGCAGCCCCTCCCTCCCTCCCTAACAGCCAACCCCAGATAGCAGCCCCTCCCTCCCTCCCTAACAGCCAACCCCAGATAGCAGCCCCTCCCTCCCTCCCTACCAGCCAACCCCAGATAGCAGCCCCTCCCTAACAGCCAATCCCAGATAGCAGCCCCTACCTCCCTCCCTACCAGCCAACCCCAGATAGCAGCCCCTCCCTCCCTCCCTACCAGCCAACCCCAGATAGCATCCCCTCCCTCCCTCCCTAACAGCCAATCCCAGATAGCAGCCCCTCCCTCCCTCCCTAACAGCCAATCCCAGATAGCAGCCCCTCCCTCCCTCCCTAACAGCCAATCCCAGATAGCAGCCCCTCCCTCCCTCCCTCCCTAACAGCCAATCCCAGATAGCAGCCCCTCCCTCCCTCCCTCCCTACCAGCCAACCCCAGTAGCTTGCAGCAGCCCTGAGAGCAGCAGCGCCTCCGTCCCTACCAGTGGCTAAACAATGAGCCCTCTATAACTCCAGTCCCTCATTAGGAGGAAGAAATATCGCCCTGCCATTCCGTTTCCCATCAGAAGGATTCTAAAATGTAGCCTACACAGTAAACTCTACCTACTAACGTGCCGGGGGTGTGTTGTGATGACGTGCTGGGGGTGTGTTGTGATGATGTTAACCTGTAACGTGCTGGGGGTGTGTTGTGATGATGTTAACCTGTAACGTCCTGGGGGGTGTGGGGTGATGATGTTAACCTGTAACGTCCTGGGGGTGTGGGGTGATGATGTTAACCTGTAACGTCCTGGGGGTGTGTTGTGATGATGTTAACCTGTAACGTCCTGGGGGTGTGTTGTGATGATGTTAACCTGTAACGTGCCGGGGGTGTGTTGTGATGATGTTAACCTGTAACGTCCTGGGGGTGTGTTGTGATGATGTTAACCTGTAACGTCCTGGGGGTGTGTTGTAATGATGTTAACCTGTAACGTGCCGGGGGTGTGTTGTGATGATGTTAACCTGTAACGTCCTGGGGGTGTGTTGTGATGATGTTAACCTGTAACGTCCTGGGGGTGTGTTGTGATGATGTTAACCTGTAACGTGCTGGGGGGTGTGGGGTGATGATGTTAACCTGTAACGTCCTGGGGTGTGTTGTGATGATGTTAACCTGTAACGTCCTGGGGGTGTGTTGTGATGATGTTAACCTGTAACGTGCCGGGGGTGTGTTGTGATGACGTGCTGGGGGTGTGTTGTGATGATGTTAACCTGTAACGTCCTGGGGGGTGTGTTGTGATGATGTTAACCTGTAACGTGCCGGGGGTGTGTTGTGATGATGTTAACCTGTAACGTCCTGGGGTGTGTGTTGTGATGATGTTAACCTGTAACGTCCTGGGGGTGTGTTGTATGATGTTAACCTGTAACGTCCGGGGGTGTGTTGTGATGATGTTAACCTGTAACGTCCTGGGGGTGTGTTGTGATGATGTTGACCTGTAACGTCCGGGGGTGTGTTGTGATGATGTTGACCTGTAACGTCCTGGGGGTGTGTTGTGATGATGTTAACCTGTAACGTGCCGGGGGTGTGTTGTGATGATGTTAACCTGTAACGTGCCGGTCCTGGGGGTGTGTTGTGATGATGTTAACCTGTAACGTCCTGGGGGTGTGTTGTGATGATGTTAACCTGTAACGTCCTGGGGGTGTGTTGTGATGATGTTAACCTGTAACGTGCCGGGGGTGTGTTGTGATGATGTTAACCTGTAACGTGCCGGGGGTGTGGGGTGATGATGTTAACCTGTAACGTCCTGGGGGGTGTGGGGTGTGTTGTGATGATGTTAACCTGTAACGTGCCGGGGGTGTGTTGTGATGATGTTGACCTGTAACGTCCTGGGGGTGTGTTGTGATGATGTTAACCTGTAACGTGCCGGGGGTTTGTTGTGATGATGTTAACCTGTAACGTGCCGGGGGTGTGTTGTGATGATGTTGACCTGTAACGTCCTGGGGGTGTGTTGTGATGATGTTAACCTGTAACGTGCCGGGGGTTTGTTGTGATGATGTTAACCTGTAACGTGCTGGGGGTGTGTTGTGATGATGTTAACCTGTAACGTCCTGGGGGTGTGTTGTAATGATGTTGACCTGTAACGTCCTGGGGGTGTGTTGTAATGATGTTGACCTGGTCATCTATAGGTCTTACTGCAGTACTAGTGTGGTTCTACAATCCATTGATCTCATCCTAACATGTTTCATAATGATCTCAGACTGAGGTGGTATTTTCTGATAATACTAGGTTGGACAAAGTCACTGCAGAGCGGAGGACACAACTTGGCTTGTTCAACAGGTGAATTAATTAGTGATAACAGATATGTGTGAGAGATCAGGTGCTCCTGTGGTTGTGTGTGGTTAGTTCATAGCCTCTGGACTCCAGTGGTTAGTTCATAGCCTCTGGACTCCAGTGGTTAGTTCATAGCCTCTGGACTCCAGTGGTTAGTTCATAGCCTCTGGACTCCAGTGGTTAGTTCATAGCCTCTGGACTCCAGTGGTTAGTCAGGACTTAGCTTCTAACTCACATGGAACAGAGTCCATTACCTGACTACAGTGATATAGGCCTACCGCTTACTCCTGAGATATGCAGTGGCTTGGGACAGTGATCCCCAGATGCATGCAGATATCCGGATCAGTGGTGGATCCCCAGATGCATGCAGATATCCGGATCAGTGGTGGATCCCCAGATGCATGCAGATATCCGGATCAGTGGTGGATCCCCAGATTAAGCCAGAGTAGGCAGATATCCGGAGCAGTGGTGGATCCCAGATGAAGCCAGAGAAGATATCCGGAGCAGTGTTGGATCCCCAGATGAAGCCAGAGCAGATATCTGGAGCAGTGGTGGATTCCCAGATGAAGCCAGAGCAAATATCTGGAGTAGTGGTGAATCCCCAGATGAAGCCAGAACAGATATCCGGAGCAGTGGTGGATCCCCAGATGAAGCCAGAGCAGATATCCGGAGCAGTGGTGGATCCCCAGATGAAGCCAGAGCAGATATCCGGAGCAGTGGTGGATCCCCAGATGAAGCCAGAGCAGATATCCGGAGCAGTGGTGGATCCCCAGATGAAGCCAGAGCAGATATCCGGAGCAGTGGTGGATCCCCAGATGAAGCCAGAGCAGATATCCGGAGCAGTGGTGGATCCCCAGATGAAGCCAGAGCAGATATCCGGAGCAGTGGTGGATCCCCAGATGCATGCAGATATCCGGATCAGTGGTGGATCCCCAGATGCATGCAGATATCCGGATCAGTGGTGGATCCCCAGATTAAGCCAGAGGAGGCAGATATCCGGAGCAGTGGTGGATCCCAGATGAAGCCAGAGAAGATATCCGGAGCAGTGTTGGATCCCCAGATGAAGCCAGAGAAGATATCTGGAGCAGTGGTGGATTCCCAGATGAAGCCAGAGCAGATATCTGGAGTAGTGGTGAATCCCCAGATGAAGCCAGAACAGATATCCGGAGCAGTGGTGGATCCCCAGATGAAGCCAGAGCAGATATCCGGAGCAGTGGTGGATCCCCAGATGAAGCCAGAGCAGATATCCGGAGCAGTGGTGGATCCCCAGATGAAGCCAGAGAAGATATCCGGAGCAGTGGTGGATCCCCAGATGAAGCCAGAGCAGATATCCGGAGCAGTGGTGGACCAGATACCAGAGGAGAGGGCCAGAGCAGATATCCGGAGCAGTGGTGGATCCCCAGATGAAGCCAGAGCAGATATCCGGAGCAGTGGTGGATCCCCAGATGAAGCCAGAGCAGATATCCGGAGCAGTGGTGGATCCCCAGATGAAGCCAGAGCAGATATCCGGAGCAGTGGTGGATCCCCAGATGAAGCCAGAGCAGATATCCGGAGCAGTGGTGGATCCCCAGATGAAGCCAGAGAAGATATCCGGAGCAGTGGTGGATCCCCAGAGGAAGCCAGAGAAGATATCCGGAGCAAGTAGTAAGAAAGCATTTGTTTTGAACAGGGTCTGGACACTGCACATTACAGCACTTATCTAGTGTGTTCTTATCAGGAGTGATGAAGTGGATAAACAAGCTGGTGTGAACCTCATGGCGACCAGATACCAGGCCTGATGGGGTTGATATGATGACCAGGCCTGATGGGGTTGATATGATGACCAGGCCTGATGGGGTTGATATGATGACCAGGCCTGATGGGGTTGATATGATGACTTCACACTTCCTGATGAGGCCATTTGGGGGTTTAAAGCCTTAATCCCAAATTAAAATCCCAGTCCTATCCAGGCCTTCTACAGTTGAGTTTAATCCGAATAATGTGAGCTATTTTCAGCCATCACTTCATTTTGTATTGAAAAGTATCATTTGCCAGGAGAATGTAGGAAAATGCTGTATAACTTCAATTAATAATAATAATAATAATATGCCATTTAGCAGACGCTTTTATCCAAAGCGATTTACAGTCATGCATGCATACATTTTTGTGTATGGGTGGTCCCGGGGATCGAACCCACTACCTTGGCTTTACAAGCGCCGTGCTCTACCAGCTGAGCTACAGAGGACCAATTTACAGGCCAGGCCGGGTGTTTATCTGCTTCAATAAACAAACACAACCGTCGCTTATTAGAGACAGGCTTATGTTTGAGCCAGGATGAAAAACAGAGGTGTTTCGGCCCTCCAGGACCAGAATTGAAGAACCCTGCACTAGGGGCAACTTAACTGTCAAGTTTTTTCTGTTTAACCGTCAAGTATTTTTCTGTTTTACCGGCATTTCTTTTTTTAAAGCTGATAAATAAAATTGGCACTGGCCAGTTGTCCAGGAGAATAAAAAAATCCCATTGCAAAATAATGCTTTTTAGCCTATTCATTGATGGAAATACCAGTCGATGGAAATACATTTGACTGTTCATGCTTATCGGTCTATAGGTTCATTTGCATAATGTAGTGGAATTAAATTGGCAGTATAAATTGGCAGTACAGTATATTCGTTATATATCTTATCAGCATGCAAATCACCACACAGATACAGAGCTTTGAGCGGTGAATCTGTCAGACAGCAGGAGAGCTGCTGCAGCTGCATCTCAAACAGCAAACATCGGCGACGGAAGGCGGGCTTCATCAGTGCGTCACACACCACTTTGCAATGAGCTAGAGGCAGTATGCATTTTGAAAACATATACTTAATTGTTTGAAACCTTGTACGTTTGAATACATATTATGAGGCATGTTTTAACTTGCTTCAAAGTAGCCTAGCCAAAATCAGACCATATGCGTGGAGATAATTATTTTATATAAACTTTCTATCATTGTCCAGTAGCCAAAGGCACAATTCTAGTCATATTAGCAACCCTAGTTGTTGCATATTAGATCTCCCCTCTTTCTACATTTCTAATGGATATTTTCATCTCTGTCACATGAAACCGCTCATGTGCAGCGCCCTTTTGACAACGGTGTTTTCCCGCTAATTGCATTATGGAACGAACATTCACACGTAGACTACTTCCTTTTGCGCATTGCTGCACTTATAATGTGAATAAATAATAGTTTATCAATATTTTAAGCTAAATGTTCTGATCTGTTGCATCAGCCTCATTGCTTTTTAAAGTTTTTTTTATGTAACCTAGGTCTACTGTATGGATGAACTTGGGATCCATCGTCCCACAACTCTCCCAGAGTCTGTTTGGAATAGGCTATTTCTTTCTTGACAAGCTGACCAATAGAATAGGTAAACGTTTCTACTATGGGGAAAGTAGATTGACCGAGGCTAATGATTTGGCTGTTCGTTACTCGTCTTGTTGGCTGAGGAACATTAAATGTGGACAGTTATTCTAGCATCTTCAAAGTGCACATCGTTGCATCCTCCACTTGCATGTTCTGTTAATATGAATTACCATCATCTAAATGGGGTGTGCCACCATACTCGTATTCGTAATCGTATCCGTAAATTGACAGTTGATCGGACACTTGGATCAAATGATACTCGTGATCGGAATTAACGCAAGTGTTTTAATATGCCTAAATAGATGTTGGCAAAATACCTCCCTGGATGTTCTCACTGCAAAAAAACGGCATATTAGATTAAAATTACCGCGCGGAAGGGTGTGGGTCTGTGTCCTTAATTTGCAGCAGGCAGCCAGTTTGCTGTCACTAAGTCAGAATGAGCATCAGCGTTTCATCTTCTTTCCCTGCCCTCCCCCACTAAGTCAGAATGAGCATCAGCGTTTCATCTTCTTTCCCTGCCCTCCCCCACGTGTTAGACATTATGCACACTGATAGCTTGATGTGATTTATTATAGTAGCAGGCCGCAGCAATCTAAATGATCAGACCGAAAACATGCGAGGAAAACTGATCGGGTGAAATTATGAGAAATACAGCTTCACTCTATCCAATCAGAACAGCAGGATCAACATGCAGCCCGCCCTTCTCTTTACAGACAGGCAAACTAGCCAGTTAAGCTATTTAGACCAAGTTGACATGATTATGATGAGTGCTGGCACCCGAAAAGTTCTTTTTTTTCCAATCACGGATTCAGATCATAATCGTATCCAGAAAATTGTCCGACCACTCGGCACACCACTTTGAATTACCATAAACTCAATGCGAGTTCTGTCATTCTGAGCACCGTAGGTGGACGCCCTGGTCAAATGTCCGGCAACACATGATCCTAACAGAAACCATGCTACCAACGTTATCTCTGTCCTCCCCGTACTCTACTGTCTTTAGTCATCCTGTTTAGCTAGCCTGCCTAGGTATGCTGCAGAGCTGTCTGACCAAATCATTGACTAGTTCTTCAAAGTAGATAAGGCATACTTTCACGAACTGTCTCTATCCCTCGTCCTTGTGTACATTCCTTTCTCATGCGGTCTGTATGTATCTAACCTAACGTAGCAGGCTAAAAGTGTATCTGTCTCTGTCCGAGCCGGAAAAGATAAGGCACAATGGATCATGGTCATTGCAGTTAATTACCATGTTTCTGCGATGAACTAGGTTGAATATTTGCTTCCTGCCATCCAGGACCTCTATACCAGGCGGTGTCAGAGGAATGCCCTAAAAATTGTCAAAGACTCCAGCCACCCAAGTCATAGACTGTTCTCTCTGCTATCGCACCGCAAGCGGTACTGATGCACCAAGTCTGGAACCAACAGGACCCTGAACAGCTTCTACCCTCAAGCCAAAAGACTACTAAATAGTTAGTTAAATAGTTAACCAAATAGCTACCCGGACTATCTGCATTGACCCTTTTTTGTACTCACTTTTTTAAAATCTCATCACATACGCTGCTGCTGCTGTTTATTATCTATCCTGTTGTCGAGTCACTTTATTTCTAGTTATATGTACATATCTACCTCAATTACCTCATACCCCTGTACATCGACTCGGTACTGTGTATATAGCCAAGTTATCGTTTCTCATTGTGTATTTATTATTACGTGTTTTAATTTTCTATTATTTCTCTATTTTCTTTCTCTCTGTATTATTGGGAAGGGACCATAAGTCAGCATTTCACTGTTAGTCCACACCTGTTGTTTAGCATGTGACAAATACAAGAAAATATTTTTACTCTTCATGAAGAAATAAAAATTTTGACCAAGCGCCTTGAACTGAATAAGGATTCCACGAGACTATCGGCATCTTTAAATGCTTCCTATCAAAACATCCAAGAGGATCATAATGGGACCTTCCTGGACTATGATCAATTTCCTCCACTGCACCCCTCTACTAGCTTGAACCAGAAAATGGCTGCTCACTGTCCCACTCCAGGTGAGAGTAAATGGATGCTCACTGTTCCACTCCAGGTGAGAGTAAATGGATGCGTGTCGGAACCAGAAAGAAGGAGCCTTCCTTCTTCCTCCGTATCTGGACTTAAGACTTTCAAATCGCTTTGAGTCCCTGTGCCAGCTGTCTTCTGCCGGGGGGTGTTCCCTCCATGGCTGTGGATGTCCCTCCAGCTACCTCTCCCTGTCCTAGTCAATCAACTGCCTGGGCACAGCCTGGACCACCGTGGCCCCCCTCCGCTGGGCCGTGCTCTCTGGATCAGAGC
The DNA here is from genome assembly GCA_902810595.1 of Coregonus sp. 'balchen'. Lineage (NCBI taxonomy): Eukaryota > Metazoa > Chordata > Actinopteri > Salmoniformes > Salmonidae > Coregonus > Coregonus sp. 'balchen'. The sequence goes on from LR778263.1 coordinate 62,720,751, forward strand.
TCTGTCCCTTTGGCTGTTGTGGCCTGCACGCAGCCGGCGTCTCAGCAGCCCTCTTCTCAGGTGAGTTCTGTGGCTCTGACCTCGCAATCTGCTTCGAGACACGGCAGAGGCCGGATCATTCCAGCGATTGTGATAGGGAGTTCGATGGTGAGGCATATATCTGTCCCTGGGGAAAATACTTTTTTTTCCTGGGGCAAAAGTTCAGGATATCACCAGGTTGCTTCCCGAGGCTGTGAGTCACCGGGGGCTGATACTGTCATGGTTCATGTGAGGTCAAATGACATTATGTTGTTGTCTCTTTATGTAGTGTTGTGGTGTGTCTCTTGCCGTGATGTGTGTTCTGGCCAGTGTGTCTATTTATGCGGATGACTCAACACTATACACGTCAGCTACTACAGCGACTGAAATAACTGCAACACTTAACAAAGAGCTACAGTTAGTTTCAGAATGGGTGGCAAGGAATAAGTTTGTCCTAAATATTTCAAAAACTAAAAGCATTGTATTTGGGACAAATCATTCACTAAACCCTAAACCTCAACTAAATCTTGTAATGAATAATGTGGAAATTGATCAAGTTGAGGAGACTAAACTGCTTGGAGTAACCCTGGATTGTAAACTGTCATGGTAAAAACATATTGATAAAACAGTAGCTAAGATGGGGAGAAGTCTGTCCATAATTAAGCGCTGTTCTGCATTCTTAACAACATTATCAACAAGGCAGGTCCTACAGGCCCTAGTTTTGTTGCACCTGGACTACTGTTCAGTCGTGTGGTCAGGCGCCACAAAGAGGGACTTGGGAAAATTGCAATTGGCTCAGAACAGGGCAGCACGGCTGGCCCTTGGATGTACACAGAGAGCAAACATGAATAATATGCATGTCAATCTCTCCTGGCTCAAAGTGGAGGAGAGATTGACTTCATCACTACTTGTATTTGTGAGAGGTATTGACATGTTGATTGCACCGAGCTGTCTGTTTAAACGACTAGCACACAGCTCGGACACCCATGCATACCCCACAAGACATGCCACCAGAGGTCTCTTCACAGTCCCCAAGTCCAGAACAGACTATGGGAGGCGCACAGTACTACATAGAGCCATGACTACATTGAACTCTATTCCACATCAGGTAACTGATGCAAGCTGTAACGTTAGATTTAAAAACTAATAAAAATACACCTTATGGAACAGCTGGGACTGTGAATCAACACAAACATAGACACATGCATACAAACACATGATAACATACGCACTATACACACATGGATTCTGTGTTATAGATATGTGGTAGTAGAGTAGAGGCCTGAGGGCACACACTTAATATGTTGTGAAATCTGCTATGAATGTATTGTAATGTTTTAAAAATGTATAACTGCCTTACTTTTGCTGGACCCCAGAAAGAGTAGCTGCTGCCTTGGCAGGAACTAATGGGGATCCATAATAAACCCCAGGAAGAGTAGCTGCTGCCTTGGTAGGAACTAATGGGGATCCATAATAAACCCCAGGAAGAGTAGCTGCTGCCTTGGCAGGAACTAATGGGGATCCATAATAAACCCCAGGAAGAGTAGCTGCTGCCTTGGCAGGAACTAATGGGGATCCATAATAAACCCAGGAAGAGTAGCTGCTGCCTTGGCAGGAACTAATGGGGATCCATAATAAACCCCAGGAAGAGTAGCTGCTGCCTTGGCAGGAACTAATGGGGATCCATAATAAACCCCAGGAAGAGTAGCTGCTGCCTTGGCAGGAACTAATGGGGATCCTTAATAAACCCCAGGAAGAGTAGCTGCTGCCTTGGCAGGAACTAATGGGGATCCATAATAAACCCCAGGAAGAGTAGCTGCTGCCTTGGCAGGAATGAGGATCCATAATAAACCCCAGGAAGAGTAGCTGCTGCCTTGGCAGGAATGAGGATCCATAATAAACCCCAGGAAGAGTAGCTGCTGCCTTGGCAGGAACTAATGGGGATCCATAATAAACCCCAGGAAGAGTAGCTGCTGCCTTGGCAGGAACTAATGGGGATCCATAATAAACCCCAGGAAGAGTAGCTGCTGCCTTGGCAGGAACTAATGGGGATCCATAATAAACCCCAGGAAGAGTAGCTGCTGCCTTGGCAGGAACTAATGGGGATCCATAATAAACCCCAGGAAGAGTAGCTGCTGCCTTGGCAGGAACTAATGGGGATCCTTAATAAACCCCAGGAAGAGTAGCTGCTGCCTTGGCAGGAACTAATGGGGATCCATAATAAACCCCAGGAAGAGTAGCTGCTGCCTTGGCAGGAATGAGGATCCATAATAAACCCCAGGAAGAGTAGCTGCTGCCTTGGCAGGAATGGGGATCCATAATAAACCCCAGGAAGAGTAGCTGCTGCCTTGGTAGGAACTAATGGGGATCCATAATAAACCCCAGGTAGAGTAGCTGCTGCCTTGGCAGGAATGGGGATCCATATTAAACCCCAGGAAGAGTAGCTGCTGCCTCGGCAGGAACTAATGGGGATCCATAATAAACCCCAGGAAGAGTAGCTGCTGCCTTGGCAGGAACTAATGAGGATCCATAATAAACCCCAGGAAGAGTAGCTGCTGCCTTGGCAGGAACTAATGGGGATCCATAATAAACCCCAGGAAGAGTAGCTGCTGCCTTGGTAGGAACTAATGGGGATCCATAATAAACCCCAGGAAGAGTAGCTGCTGCCTTGGCAGGAACTAATGAGGATCCATAATAAACCCCAGGAAGAGTAGCTGCTGCCTTGGCAGGAACTAATGAGGATCCATAATAAACCACAGGAAGAGTAGCTGCTGCCTTGGTAGGAACTAATGGGGATCCATAATAAACCCCAGGAAGAGTAGCTGCTGCCTTGGCAGGAATGGGGATCCATAATAAACCCCAGGAAGAGTAGCTGCTGCCTTGGCAGGAATGGGGATCCATAATAAACCCCAGGAAGAGTAGCTGCTGCCTTGGCAGGAATGGGGATCCATAATAAACCCCAGGAAGAGTAGCTGCTGCCTTGGCAGGAACTAATGGGGATCCATGGTAAACCCCAGGAAGAGTAGCTGCTGCCTTGGCAGGAACTAATGGGGATCCATGGTAAACCCCAGGAAGAGTAGCTGCTGCCTTGGCAGGAACTAATGAGGATCCATAATAAACCCCAGGAAGAGTAGCTGCTGCCTTGGCAGGAACTAATGGGGATCCATAATAAACCCCAGGAAGAGTAGCTGCTGCCTTGGCAGGAACTAATGGGGATCCATAATAAACCCCAGGAAGAGTAGCTGCTGCCTCGGCAGGAACTAATGGGGATCCATAATAAACCCCAGGAAGAGTAGCTGCTGCCTTGGCAGGAACTAATGGGGATCCATAATAAACCCCAGGAAGAGAAGCTGCTGCCTTGGCAGGAACTAATGGGGATCCATAATAAACCCCAGGAAGAGTAGCTGCTGCCTTGGCAGGAACTAATGGGGATCCATAATAAACCCCAGGAAGAGTAGCTGCTGCCTTGACAGGAACTAATGGGGATCCATAATAAACCCCAGGAAGAGTAGCTGCTGCCTTGGCAGGAACTAATGGGGATCCATAATAAACCCCAGGAAGAGTAGCTGCTGCCTTGGCAGGAACTAATGGGGATCCATAATAAATCCCAGGAAGAGTAGCTGCTGCCTTGGCAGGAACTAATGGGGATCCATAATAAACCCCAGGAAGAGTAGCTGCTGCCTTGGCAGGAACTAATGGGGATCCATAATAAACCCCAGGAAGAGTAGCTGCTGCCTTGGCAGGAACTAATGGGGATCCATAATAAACCCCAGGAAGAGTAGCTGCTGCCTTGACAGGAACTAATGGGGATCCATAATAAACCCCAGGAAGAGTAGCTGCTGCCTTGGCAGGAACTAATGGGGATCCATAATAAACCCCAGGAAGAGTAGCTGCTGCCTTGGCAGGAACTAATGGGGCTCCATAATAAACCCCAGGAAGAGTAGCTGCTGCCTTGGCAGGAACTAATGGGGATCCATAATAAATACAATTTGATTTGAACACCTGTCTTGGAGCGTGTCACACACAGTTGACCCATACAGTGTCTTCAGAAAGTATTCATACCCCTCAACTTATTCCACATTTTGTTGTGTTACAACCTGCCTGAATTCAAAATGGATTAAATATATGTTTTTTCTCACCCATTTAGACACAATATCCCATAATGACAAAGTGAAAACATGTTTTTAGAAATGTTTGCTAATTTATTGAGAATGAAATACAGAAATATCTAATTTACTTAAGTATTCACAGCCCTGAGTCAATACATGTTAGAATCACCGTTGGCAGTGATTACAGCTGTGAGTCTCTCTGGGTAAGTCTCTAAGAGCTTTGCACATCTGAATTGTACAATATTTGCACAATATTGTTAAAAACATTATTCAAGCTCTCAGTTCAGGTGGGCTTTCGCTCTCAGTTCAAGTGCTCCAACTCCTTTTTACCTCGAATTAGTCCTTTTGGAAGTTTTTCTTGGTAAGCCATTCTCATTCTTCAAGCTCTGTCAAGTTGTGGTCCTCTGTAGCTCAGCTGGTAGAGCATGGCGCTTGTAACGCCAGGGTAGTGGGTTCGATCCCCGGGACCACCCATACGTAAAAATGTATGCACACATGACTGTAAGTCGCTTTGGATAAAAGCGTCTGCTGAATGGCATATTATATTATTATTATAAGTTGGTTGTTGATCATTGCTAAACAGACATTTTCAAGTCTTGCCTTAGATTTTCAACCCTTTGTAGCTGCTCAGAGTTATGTCATGTTTTAATGTGGAGCCCTTTCCTGCAGTCAGATGACCTAATGGCCTCATGGGTGGAATGTTATTCAGATTTTTCATAATTTCATAATTAATCAACATTTAAAACAAATAAACGCCAACAAATCGGTGTTTCTATGTCAAACGGTTTTGTTATATTTCAGTCTTCTGTGATGTACACTACCGTTCAAAAGTTTGGGGTCACTTAGAAATGTCCTTGTTTTCGAAAGAAAAGTAATTTTCTACAGTGTAGACATTGTTAATGTTGTAAATGGCTATTGTAGCTGGAAACGGCTGATTTCTTTTTATGGAATATCTACATAGGCGTACAGAGGCCCATTATCAGCAACCATCAGTCCTGTATTCCAATGGCACGTTGTGTTTGCTAATCCAAGTTTATCATTTTAAAAGGCTAATTGATCATTAGAAAACCCTTTTGCAATTATGTTAGCACAGCTGAAAACTGTTGTGCTGATTAAAGAAGCAATAAAACTGGCCTTCTTGAGACTAGTTGAGTATCTGGAGCATCAGCAATTGTGGGTTCGATTACAGGTTCAAAATGGCCAGCAACAAAGAACTTTCTTCTGAAACTCGTCAGTCTATTCTTGTTCTGAGAAATGAAGGCTATTCCACGCCAGAAACTGCCAAGTACCTGAAGATCTCGAGCAAACTGGCTCTAACCAGAATAGAAAGAGGAGTGGAAGTAGTGTAATATTGGGATGCAAACTCAAAATTGAATACATTTCATCTCTATATCTGACATGGTACAGGTGTCTTCTTTTTTTAAGCCCAAAACCATGTGTGTTTTGTTTCAAAGTAGATTTGTTTAAGACTACCAAGAAACACTCTGTGTGACCCTGATTTAGCCCACTGCAGTAAAAGGGTTTAAGTCAACACTGTAACTAGGCCACTCAGGAACATTCAATGTTGTCTTGGTAAGTAACTCCAGTGTATATTTGGCCTTATTTTTTCAGTTATTGTCCTGCTGAAAGGTGAATTTGTCTCCCAGTTTTTTCCCAGGTTGTCCTCTAGGAATTTGCCTGTGCTTGGCTCTATTCAGTTAATTTTTATCCTAAAAAACTCCCTAGTCCTTGCCGATGACAAGCATACCCATAACATGATGCAGCCACCATCATGCTTGAAAATATGAAGAGTGGTACTTAGTGATGTGTTGGATTTGCCCCAAACATAACGCTTTGTATTCAGGACATAAAGTTCATTTCTTTGCCACATTTTTTGCAGTTTTACTTTAGTGCCTTTTTGCAAACAGGATGCATGTTTTGGAATATTTATATTCTGTACAGGCTTCCTTCTTTTCACTGTCATTTAGGTTGTATTGTGGAGTAACTACAATGTTGTTGATCCATCCTCAGTTTTCTCCTATCACAGCCATTCAACTCTGTAACTGTTTTAAAGTCACCATTGGCCTCATGGTGAAATCCCTGAGTAGTTTCCTTCCTCTCCGACAACTGAGTTAGGAAGGACGCCTGTATCTTTGTAGTGACTGTGTGTATTGATACACCATCCAAAGTGTAATTAATAACTTCACCATGCTCAAAGGGATATTCAATGTCTGCTTTTTTTTATTTTTACCCATCTACCAATAGGTGCCCTTCTTTGTGAGGCATTGGAAAACCTCCCTGGTCTTTGTGGGTGAATCTGTGTTTGAAATTCATTGCTCGACTGAGAGACCTTACAGATAATTGTATGTTTGGGGTACAGAGATGAGGTAGTCATTCAAAAATCATGTTAAACACTATTTTTGCACACAGACCTATTTACCTCCATCATCATCATCATCATCATCATCATAGGCCTACATACCTCCATCCTCATCAGTGGAGGCTGCTGAGGGGAGGACAGCTCATACTAATGTCTGGAACGGAGCCAATGGAACGGTGTCAAACCATGTGTGATGTATTTAATACTTTTCTACTCATTCCGCTCCAGCCATTACCACGAGCCCCTCCTCCCCAATGAAGGTGCCACCAACCTCCTGTGGCCTTCATACCATCATCATCATCATAGGCCTTCATACCATCATCATCATCATAGGCCTTCATACCATCATCATCATCATAGGCCTTCATACCATCATCATCATCATAGGCCTTCATACCATCATCATCATAGGCCTTCATACCATCATCATCATCATAGGCCTTCATACCATCATCATCATCATAGGCCTTCATACCATCATCATCATCATAGGCCTTCATACCATCATCATCATCATAGGCCTTCATACCATCATCATCATCATAGGCCTTCATACCATCATCATCATCATAGGCCTACATACCATCATCATCATCATAGGCCTTCATACCATCATCATCATCATAGGCCTTCATACCATCATCATCATCATAGGCCTTCATACCATCATCATCATCATAGGCCTTCATACCATCATCATCATCATAGGCCTTCATACCATCATCATCATCATAGGCCTTCATACCATCATCATCATCATAGGCCTTCATACCATCATCATCATCATAGACCTACATACCATCATCATCATCATAGACCTACATACCATCATCATCATCCCCATGTTGATGCTGTCGTGTCTATGTTTTATCACTGTTCTTCTGATAGCCCAGTTGTCTCATGACCTCACTGCAGTAGGCTTCCACTTGGGAGATCTGCTCAACGTTCAACCGCTCTCTCCATGCGAAGATGGCTTCCTTAGCGTCTCTGGACGATATTAGAAACGGTTTGTCTGAGGAGTAACCGTGGCCGTGCGTCATGTTCAACACAAACTTATCCATGGCAGGAAAGGAGGAGAGGTTGGAGAAGCTGTAGAGTCTCTGGAGTTGCTCCATGGGGTGTAGAACCAAGTCCTCGTAGCGGATCTTTATGTAATTCCTCTTCACCCAGGGGGGCGCGTTCATTATGAGCATCATATCGTTCAGCCAGTTGTCACATATTAGCTCCATGGCGCTAGAGACATAATTCTCAGCCCGGTTCCCCCTGTTGTTTGGCACCAGTAGACGCTTGTATTTCTCCGTCTGTTTTTTACTCCTCAGTACCTGAATGCTCTCCTTGACCAGAGCCTGTTTCGATTTCAGTCGTGAATTGTGCACTGCACGCGGATCTCTAAACAACTGAATGATCTGGAGATTTAAAGCGGGATCTCTCATTAACGGGACGAGTACTCCGAGGTCTAGAACCCGCACACCTTTGATTACCACGACGCGGTACTTCTTGCATTCCCTCTCCAACTCTTTGATATCCTTCCTTGGGCACTTTCCACAGACGTCCTCTTGGACTAATCCCACTTCGTTTCTCTTGTGCGCCTCGCACAGAGGTTCCGAGCAAATCACTTTGTTCATTTTCCATCCAAATATAAAAGACGTGGTGATATTTTGGGTCCCCGCGTACAGTTTTAAAACGGAGAAGTCGCATCGTAAAAGCGCGTTCATCATATCTCGCACCGCTCCTTGCAGACTGGCCGCGTCTCCTGGATAGAGAGCTTGCCATATATGCCACATGGGCTCGTACAGGTAAAACACATCGGGGTGTTGATTGAATAACTCCCCCAAGAACGATGACCCCGTCCTCCATGTAGCATGTAAATAAATGTGTATTTTAGACTGGCTCCTGTTGACTCCCGCCTCCTCCATGGTCTCGGTAGTGTTGCTGAACTTGTCCCCGTTATTCCACATATCCAGGTCGGGGCACCTCGGCTGTTGCTGTCCATGTTTAATATGCGATGTTTTACTCCTGTAGTCCAGCATATACGGGATTAACAGAAGTAACACGGAGTATCCTAAAATTAAAATTAAGTATTTCTTCTGTAGCCTCCTTTTCATTTCCCTCTCTCACAGACAGACACGGTTCGTGTAGTTGACGGGAGATTTGGCGCCGCTCTATGAACGCTGAGGCCGCCAGCAGGAGAGATTTCAAGAATAAATGATTTAGACACGCCCATTGAAATGCCGAAATAAAAGCCCCCAGTCACAGGTTCAAAATAAAAGCCCAGTTATATAGTTTCAGTCTAGTGTGCATTCATGTAGACTTATTTTTTTTTTTAAATAAACGTTTTTCTCGAATCATTTATGTACAGCTAGGCCTATATAGATTTACCTTAACTGTAAATAATTTACATGGTCTTGCTATCAATGTCCCCCCTCTTTCTGGCGTTTGGTCAGACTGACAACACGAAAACGTTCTACTTTGTAACTTTCTATTTTCTTTACTTTGTCCCATTGAAACATGTAGTCCATGCCTCGGGATTTAATGTGCGCGTTTGAGTTGTAAGGCTAAAGCAACCAACTGTAGACGAAAGTTGAGGAGTGAAGTCTGGGGATGTGCAACTGCCACAGCCCAAAGTAGGCAGGGCAAACCCGTTTTGGTGATTTCTGTTATATTATCAAAATAAATCAATCGCAGCACATTTTTGGACTAATTCAGTAGTTTTTACCTGAGTAGTCCTGCAGTCAAATGACCAAATCGCCCTCTAGTGGCCTCATGGGTGGAATGGTATTCATATTTTACATAATAATAAACATTATTTAAAAAAACCTGCCCTAAAATCAAGTGTTTCTATGTTAACGGTTTTGTTATATTTCAGTCTTCTGTGCATTCGGAAAGTATTCAGAACCCTTGACTTTTTCCACATTGTTACGTTACAGCCTTATTCTAAAATGGATTCAAAAAACTAAATCCTCATCAATCTACACACAATACCCCATGACATTGCAAAAACGGTGTATTTATTTTTTAGCAAATTTGTATATATATTTAACAAATGGAAATATCACATTTACATAAGTATTCAGACCCTTTACTCAGTACTTTGTTGAAGCACCTTTGACAGCAATTACAGCCTCAAGTCTTCTTGGGTATGACGCTACAGAACATCCCCACAGCATGATGCTGTCACCACCATGCTTTACCATAGGGATGGTGCCAGGTTTCCTCCAGATGTGACGCTTGGTATTCAGACCAAAGAGTTCAATCTTGGTTTCATCAGACCAGAGAATCTTGTTTCTCATGGTCTGAGAGTCTTTAGGTGCCTTTAGGCAAACTCCAAGCGGGCTGTCATGTGCCTTTTACTAAGGAGTGGCTTCCGTCTGGCCACTCTACCATAAAGGTCTGATTGGTGGAGTGCTGCTGAGATGGTTGTCCTTCTGGAAGGTTCTCCTATGTTCACAGAGGAAATCTAGAGCTCTGTCAGAGTGACCATCGAGTTCTTAATCACCTCCCTGACCAAGGCCCTTCTCCCCCGATTGCTCAGTTTGGCCGGGTGGCCTGCTCTTGGAAGAGTCTTGGTGGTTCCAAACTTCTTCCATTTAACAATGATGGAGGGCACTGTGTTCTTGGGGACCTTCAATGCTGCAGACCCTTCCCCAGATCTGTGCCTCGACACAATCCTGTCTTGGTGCTCTACGGACAATTCCTTCGACTTGGCTTGGTTTTTGCTCTGACATGCACTGTCAACTGTGGGACCTTATATAGACAGGTGTGTGCCTTTCCAAATCATGTCCAATCAATTTAATTTACCACAGGTGGACTCCAAGTTGTAGAAACATCTCAAGGATGACCAATGGAAACAGGATGTACCTGAGCTCAATTTTGAGTCTCATAGCAAAGGGTCTGAATACTTATGTAAATAAGGTATTTCTGTTTTCTATTTTTAATAAATTTGCTAACATTTCTAAAAACCTGTTTTCACTTTGTCATTATGGGGTATTGTGTGTGGATTGTTATGGGAAAAAAATTATTTAATCCATTTTAGAATAAGGCTGTAACCAGGGACGGCCTGTTCAATAGGGCGATATGGGCGACGCACTGCCAAACGGGAAAAGGAAGGGATTTTTTTTCTAATCAATTATATCACGGCAACAGTAGTTATCAGTGTTGTAATCTATACGTCTGATCTGCCACAGTGCCACACTGCCACTAAATGTCGAATCAGGCTAAAGTCGTGCTTCAAATGGCTCCACCCCCTTTTGGGGCGATTTCAGTCAAATTGAAAATCGCCCAGAACTTCTGTCATAGACTCCCATGTAAAATCTATTTTTTTTCAAATTTCAGAGCCTTCAATACAATCTCAATGGGTGTCTGTGGGCTTGCACTTACGCGCTTTCGTCATACGTTACGTAACCATGAACGTAACTGAGAAAAGAGTGGATTGTTTGAAAGAAGTTCCTTTTTGTCGGCGAACAAATGAAGATAAATTGGCAACGAAACAATTAGGACCTCCCAGACCAAATTTAATAATTCAACAGGTTTCTACTAAAGGCGGAAAGTCCTACACCCGAGGATTTTCCAAAAATTGGTACGAACGAAAAAAGACATTGCCACTCACTCAACTGGATGACGAGGGATACAGGCTAGCTGTCCGCCGCCACAACGATGAGGTTAGTGTTGATAATCACAAGTTTACTGGATGTGGATATGGTGTAATAAAGGCAGTTTATTCAGAGGTAAATATATCTGGAATCGCGTTCACGGACCCGTTCGTCAAACTCTTAAAAATGAACTTGGGCTGGGAATTGCCAGGAACCTCACGATAAGATATATGCATCAGCATTGCGAGTCTCATGATTCTATACGTATTGCGATTCGATACTGTGATTTTATTGCGCACCATATGTCTGTTGCAGAGGGATCAGAAAGCCATGAGAACGAGTTTTGATCAGTCATGGAAATAAAAGTGCTGAAAACAAATTGGCTCCCAATGTGAAAAGATTGAGAACAAGCTATGAAGGAACAATAATGGTGTTTTGGTGCAGGTACAGCCAACTAGCGCTAAAATATTGCGATATTGTCAATACAGTATATCGTAAAGTATCACTATGTAACTCGATTTCTTTCACCCCAATCCCTCAAATTAACGGTAAATAACTTAATTGTTTGCCCCACATTTAGCTAAGATGATTAGCTAGCCAGCTAAAATGTTTTAGTTAGTTAGCAGTCGCATCTACAATAGTTTACTGTCAATAACATGTCTCCAAAAATGACGTGGTGTCTCCAATTGTGTTGACATTTTACAATTCAATCAATCAATCAATTTTATTTTATATAGCCCTTCTTACATCAGCTAATATCTCGAAGTGCTGTACAGAAACCCAGCCTAAAACCCCAAACAGCTAGTAATGCAGGTGTAGAAGCACGGTGGCTAGGAAAAACTCCCTAGAAAGGCAAAACCTAGGAAGAAACCTAGAGAGGAACCAGGCTATGAGGGGTGGCCAGTCCTCTTCTGGCTGTGCCGGGTGGAGATAATAACAGAACCATGCCAAGATGTTCAAAAATGTTCATAAGTGACAAGCATGGTCAAATAATAATCAGGAATAAATCTCAGTTGGCTTTTCATAGCCGATCATTAGAGTTTAAAACAGCAGGTCTGGGACAGGTAGGGGTTCCATAACCGCAGGCAGAACAGTTTAAACTGGAATAGCAGCAAGGCCAGGCGGACTGGGGATAGCAAGGAGTCACCACGGCCGGTAGTCCCGACGTATGGTCCTAGGGCTCAGGTCTCTCAGTTGGCTTTTCATAGCCGATCATTTAGAGTTGAAAACAGCAGGTCTGGGACAGGTAGGGGTTTCGTAGCCGCAGGCAGAACAGTTGAAACTGGAATAGCAGCAAGGCCAGGCGGACTGGGGGCAGCAGGGTGTCATCATGCCCGGTAGTCCTGACGTATGGTCCTAGGGCTCAGGTTCTCAGAGAGAAAGAGAGAACGAGAGAATTAGAGAGAGCATACTTAAATTCACACAGGACACTGGATAAGACAGGAGAAGTACTCCAGGTATAACCAACTAACCCCAGCCCCCCGACACATAAACTACTGCAGCATAAATACTGGAGGCTGAGACAGGAGCGGTCCGGAGACACTGTGGCCCCATCCGAAGAAACCCCCGGACAGGGCCAAACAGGAAGGATATAACCCCACCCACTCCGCCAAAGCACAGCCCCCGCACCACTAGAGGGATATCCCCAACCACCAACTTACAATCCTGAGACAAGGCCGAGTATAGCCCACAGAGGTCTCCACCACAGCACAAACCAAGGGGGGGGGGGGGCGCCAACCCAGACAGGAAGATCACGTCAGTAACTCAACCCACAATTGCAATGCGCATCCATGAGTATCCACTTTCTGTAGCTCAGCTGGTAGAGCATGGTGCTTGTAACGCCAAGGTAGTGGGTTCGATCCCCGGGACCACCCATACACAAAAATGTATGCACGCATGACTGTAAGTCGCTTTGGATAAAAGCGTCTGCTAAATGGCATATTATTATTATTATTATTATTATTATTATTATTATTATCTGAAGAGAGCCCCGAAACATTGTGTGCAGACATTTTATGCAATAAATGAAGTAGGTTCAATCTAGTAGTTCTGATCTTCTGATTGGTCCTGATGAGTTGGGCGAGGTCCCCTGCAGGCTACTGTCACTGTTGCATTGGCTCTGAGTCGGGTTCTCTGTCTTCAAATGTTCAGCCTAAGAGAGGGGATTTTTGTGTGTGTGTGTGTGTGTGTGTGTGTGTTTAACAGTGATGATGTGTGTGTGTGTGTGTGTGTTTAACAGTGATGATGTGTGTGTGTGTGTGTTTGTGTGTGTGTGTGTGTCCTCAGAGCAAGAACTCGTGAGTTGGAAGAACTGAGAGGCCTATGGCGTGGGTGTTGTCCTTGGCCACCTGCTGACAAGGCTGACAAGATAGGACCCTTTTGTCCATTGTTATTGGATAGGAACAGAACTTATAACCAGCTCCTGACCTAAATAGATCTAGCACAACATTTTACTCAACATATCATATTCCATATTCACTATAACAAATATATTTACTACGACATTAGCAAGAACCGCCACATCCTCAGCCGGCTAATCCAGTGTGTGAAGTTTTGCGGAGTGTTGAGTTAGCTTGCGAGGCAAAGATGAAATGAGGGCTCCACCAACCCTGGTAAGCCAACACTTTGAGATCAGTCATAATGCTTCTGGTATTGACTTATATGCTGCCCCTGTCTTCATGTTGTTGCTGGACAATATCTTTTTTAAATGTGTGTAGGTCACTAATCATCAGAAAAATTGCCCCTCCTGAGAATTTTTCAGGAGCCGCCACTGGCTGTAACGTAACAAAATGTGGAAAAAGTAAGGGGGTCTGAATACCTTCCGAATGCACATATCCCTGCAAAGGAAAAACAGTCTGGTCTCCACGAAAGCCAACTGAAAACTGAGAAATAACTTTAGTTCAGTTTTTATACTAACAATTGGTTGCCGTGGTGAATAATCCAATAGTAATTGGTAGGACACATGAAAGGGAACGTCAAAGAGTTTACCGGAATCTCTAAATTAAAAATACTGGCGTATCAATAAAATGTCTTTGTAGATCTAATGAAATTTAGCGGGATTCTAAATTAAAATCTAAGGGGCTTTTATACAACTTGTATTTTTTAAACCGCACCTTATAAACTGCACACACACCAAAAACCATTTTGCTTTGACAAGAGACAATAAATCACTGATATCGATTAGGGGGGGGGAATCAGGTTGCAGGCCAATGTGCTCTTGAAACTAACAACTAAAAAAACACATGGAAACTGGGTCTGTGTGCTTATGGTTCATTCATATTTCCTTTCATCTCGGCAAGGCCAAACGAGAGGAAATGAATAAAAAAATGCATGTTTTTCCTTTTGTCAATTTCAAAGCCAAAAATTGTCAAATGCAAAATGCTTTAATTTCCCACTTTTCCACATCTCTAAATGTTTGTAGCAGACAAAATATAAAAACAACTGGATTGTTCTATTTCCAAGTACGAATTAATTTATTTTCCTTTTCATGTGTTCAAATTCGAAATAGCAAAAACAATATGTTTTATTTTTAAGTTGGAAGATGTCATATTGCCGAAAACAAAAAAGCACTCATCATCAGGAGATAATGATGATTGAAAATAAGGAATCGGTTCCATTTCTCATTACTGGTGATGTGGGTGGGGCTAAATCTCTAGTCCTGTATCATTGGTCAAACGCATATCCTGTCCAAACCTAGCCTTCAAAATAAGAGTTGAGTGTGTGTTGCGCGACACAACTTTGAATAAATTCCAAACTGCATACTTGTGTTCTTTCTAGAGCGTATAGCGAGTACGAAAGTCAACTGTCATTTATCAAGTGCGATTCCAAACATAAGAACGCGAAAAGGCAAGTATGTACTAAGTTTACTGGAAGTTCTATACGTGTTGTCCCACTGGCTATCATAAGGTGAATGCATCAATTTGTGAATGCATCAATTTGTAAGTCGCTCTGGATAAGAGCGTCTGCTAAATGATGTAAATGTGTAGGCCTGTAAATGTAAATGTGTAGGCCTACCTCGGAGGTCTGGAAAACAGAGCACGTATGGGAGCATACTTTTTAACTTTTTGGTTCCCTTCCCCAGGGAGGTTATCCCATAACACCTTGCAACAGTGAAAATTCCCACATTTTCTGAATTAATGGCGGACTGAAGTCCCCGCTTGGGAGAAAATGTGCCAGAGGAATAAGGAATATTATGTTTATTGATTCACCAAATTGTTCAAATGTTCAACTAATTACTTTCATATGAATATTGAATTGAAATGTTGAGTCAGTGCTGTTTATTAGCCCACTAGCCAAGCTAAGTAGCTCGTTGGAAGTGATGGCTAACTAGCATGCGACCTCATCCTGGTTATCAGCTGTTTATGGATGAGCAACTAAACAAATTAATCTTTAAATCAGCAGTGTCAATTGTAAAAACCCGGACAGTTTTTTTCATTGTGAATTGGTGAACTTGCTAGCCAGCTAATACAGCAAGTTGTTTTTCCCCCAATTTGTTTTCAGGGACAGATGGCAACTGACGCGTTCATTTCACTCCATGGCATTGGCTTGGCAGGACAAAAGTCTTCCCCGACTGGTTTATAGGTAAGACATTTTAACATCTGATTGTCAACATCGGAAACGCATCTAGCTGTGTTTGTGTTCAGTCTTGCCAGCCAGCCAAGTTATTTGAGCATTCTTCCATGATCAGTCAATAACTTTCTTCTTGTCACTTTCCCCTCCCCTCGTGTTTCACCATTGTATTTAAATAAAATGTTTTGGAATAATGAAATGATCTATTAAAAGGAAATCCGTGAAAACTTGATCAAGCCTATGAATATGCTAAACTGTTTACAAAACCATTGCACATTAAGAGGTAGTTGTGGTTCTCAGAAACTTGAACCTGCACTGAAATTTGAGCAGAGGTTAATTTCTCCCCCGTTGGCCTTGTGTCTGCTCTGTTCTCCTCAGGTTGAAGCCCATCCCACCCCATCACCCAGACAGATGGAAAGAACTTGGGAACCTTCCATCCAGCAGGAAAATCCCCGTATCCCAGGAGTTTATAACATCACTGTTAGAGAATAACGTGTGGATCTAGTTCTATCAGAATTGTCAAGTCATTGTAACATATGAAGGTCATTTCTGTCCCAGGGTACTTCACTGTATGCAAGTTTTTATTCCTGCCCAGCACAAATATGTTCAACTTTTAATGTTCTACAATTTAGACCACAATTAGTTTAATTTACATTTTTGTCATTTAGCAGATGCTCTTATCCAGAGTGACTTAGTTAGAGTGAATACATTTTCATACTGCCCCTTCAGAAGGAACCTGCAAGTAAGCATTTCATTGGACCATGTGTATCCTGTAAATACGATTAATACAACTTAAAACTTGACTTATTTTGTACAATGGACTGTGTTCTAAGGATTCATGCACAGATAAACCAATAAAACAGTTCATATTTATTAAAAATGACAAGTGTTGATGTCTCCCCAGGGTTCTGGTTTTGAGGCTGGGGCATCTGGGGGCTGCAGTTCATCTGTATAGTCCCCTGCAAGGCGAGAGACAGGCATTCATAATATTACAATGGTGTATTCATTTAACGTAATATACACTGAACAAAAATGTAAACGCAACTGGTAAAGTGCTGGTCCCATGTTTCATAAGCTGAAATAAATTATCACAGACATTTTCCATAATTTGTTTACATCCCTGTTAATGAGCATTTATTTTCAAGATAATCCATCCACCTGACAGGTGTGGCATATCAAAAAGCTGATTAATCAGCTGGGGACAATAAAAGGCCACTCTAAAATCTGCAGTTACGTCACACAACACAATGCCACAGATGTCTCAAGTTTTGAGGGAGCGTGCAATTGGCATGCTGACTGCAGGAATGTCCACCAGAGCTGTTGCCATTTCTCTACCATAAGCCGTCTCCAATGTCATTTTAGAGAATTTGGCAGTACGTCCAACCGGCCTCACAACCGCAGACCACGTGTAACCACGCCAGCCCAGGACCTCCCCAGACCACATGTAACCACGCCAGCCCAGGACCTCCCCAGACCACGTGTAACCACGCCAGCCCAGGACCTCCCCAGACCACATGTAACCACGCCAGCCCAGGACCTCCCCAGACCACGTGTAACCACGCCAGCCCAGGACCTTCCCAGACCACGTGTAACCACGCCAGCCCAGGACCTCCCCAGACCACATGTAACCACGCCAGCCCAGGACCTCCCCAGACCACGTGTAACCACGCCAGCCCAGGACCTCCCCAGACCACGTGTAACCACGCCAGCCCAGGACCTCCCCAGACCACGTGTAACCACGCCAGCCCAGGACCTCCCCAGACCACGTGTAACCACGCCAGCCAGGACCTCCCCAGACCACGTGTAACCACGCCAGCCCAGGACCTCCCCAGACCACATGTAACCACGCCAGCCCAGGACCTCCCCAGACCACGTGTAACCACGCCAGCCCAGGACCTCCACATCCTGCTTCTTCACCTGTGGGATAATCTGAGACCAGCCACCGGACAGCTGATGGAACTGAGGAGTATTTATGTCTGTAATAAAGCCCTTTTATGGGGGAAAAACTCATTCTGATTGGCTTGGCCTGGCTCCCAAGTGGTTGGGCCTATGCCCTCCCAGGCCCACCCATGGCTGTGCCCCTGCCAAGTCATGTGAAATCCATAGATTAGGGCCTAATGACTATTTCTATTGACTGATTTTCTTATGTGAACTGTAACTCAGCAAAATCTTTGAAATTGTTGCATGTTGCATTAATATTTTCTTCAGTATATAATCCTGTTTGAAATGCATGCATATAATTGAATTGGACATG
The DNA here is from genome assembly GCA_902810595.1 of Coregonus sp. 'balchen'. Lineage (NCBI taxonomy): Eukaryota > Metazoa > Chordata > Actinopteri > Salmoniformes > Salmonidae > Coregonus > Coregonus sp. 'balchen'. The sequence continues at coordinate 62,738,649 of LR778263.1, forward strand.
TTCTCCTAACAATTACAATAAGGTCAATTCAACACTGGTCTGACCAATTGGAATCCATGCTTCAAGATTGTTTTGATCACGCAGACTGGGATATGTTCCGGGTAGCCTCTGAAAATAACATCGACGAATACGGTGACTGAGTTCATCAGGAAGTGTATAGGAGATGTTGTACCCACTGTGACTATTAAAACCTGCCCACATGTACATATTACTTCAACTACCTCAACTAGCCGGTGCCCCCGCACATTGACTCTGCACCGGTACCCCCCTGTATATATAGCCTCCCTACTGTTATTTAATTTTACTTCTGCTCTTTTTTTCTCAACACTTTTTTTGTTGTTGTTTTATTTCTACTTTTTTGTTAAAAATAAATGCACTGTTGGTTAAGGGCTGTAAGTAAGCATTTCACTGTAATGTCTGCACCTGTTGTATTCGGCGGATGTGGCCAATAAAATTTGATTTGATTTGATTTGATTTGAAACCAGAAACTGTGGATAGATGGCAGCATTCGTGCAAAACTGAAAGCGCGAACCACCGCATTTAACCATGACAAGGTGACTGGGAATATGGCCGAATACAAACAATGTAGTTATTCCCTCCATAAGGCAATTAAACAGGCAAAACGTCAGTACAGAGACAAAGTGGAGTCGCAATTCAACGGCTCAGACACGAGACGTATGTGGCAGGGTCTACAGACAATCACGGACACCGACGTCTTGCTTCCGGACAAGCTAAACACATTCTTCGCCCGCTTTGAGGATGACACAGCGCCACCCGACGCGGCACGCTACCAAGGACTGTGGGCTCTCCTGCTTCTTCTTCGATGGGGTTTAACGGCGGTTGGCATCCAATGGTAATGGAGCATTACCGCCACCAGCTGGACAGGGTATTGAATAAGAAAAAATAAAACAAATTAAAAAATCTGGTAAAACGACAGCAAACACAATAAAATACGTGATCTAAGAAAACCCAAACTTCAATCACAGTCCACTCCAAAATACATCCCTACACAGGCTCAGGAGCCTGTGATGGCGGTACATTCACCAACAGGATTTCTTGCACGGCCTCGGCTGTGAAATCACGAAGACCCCAAAAAACGTTCAGCGGCATTCACAATGATTCCAATTTTCTTACAGACTTCTTCTCTGCTTGTGCTGTACAGTTTATGACCATTGCAATAAATAAGACCCGTTTTTAACATGTACTATTTCCCTCCGTTGAGGAGAACCCTTCACCGGTCCTGGTGGCTCTACTGCCATTGCTTCTTCCTCGTTCCTTCCAATCTTCTCACCGCCTCCAGATAGGAGACATGCTGGACACTCCTTACCCTTACCACCTCATTCTCCTTCACCCTAACAGGGCACTCCTTACCCTTGCCACCTCATTCTCCTTCACCCTAACAGGGCACTCCTTACCCTTGCCACCTCATTCTCCTTCACCCTAACAGGGCACTCCTTACCCTTACCACCTCATTCTCCTTCTCCCTAACAGGGCACTCCTTACCCTTGCCACCTCATTCTCCTTCTCCCTAATAGGGCACTCCCAAGAATTCAGGCGCATGTTCACCTCCACAGGAAGGAGAACACACAAAGAACATTAGCATGGATGAAGTTAATTTCTTTTCTCCGTCCACCATACGGGTCAGTCGACATGCACCAACCACTCCATCAATGTCTTCAGTTATTTCATCTTCCTTTACTTCTTGTGTCACCCCAGAAATAACCCCCTTGATAGGCGCCCGGATACAAAGATCCATGCAGGAAACATTCCACTCCGATATCTTTTGGAGTCTAAAAACACGCTTCTTCTGCTCCGCAGACACACAACAAATCAAAATAAGACCACTTCTTGTGACTCTCATCGACTCCACACTTTCCTCCAACACATTACAGATTTTCCTGGAGACGTTAAACTGATTTCCCAGGTAGGATTGATCCAAAACCCTGACTCCGACCAAAAACGTCTTCCTGCGTCGGGCTCTCCTTCTCCGTAAGACATTTAATCGTGTTAACCCTCGCAAGGCTGCCGGCCCAGACGGCATCCCTAGCTACGTCCTCAGAGCATGCGCAGACCAACTGGCTGGTGTGTTTACGGACATATTCAATCTCTCCCTATCCCAGTCTGCTGCCCCCACATGCTTCAAGATGGCCACCATTGTTTCTGTACCCAAGAAAGCAAAGGTAACTGAACTAAATGACTATCGCCCCGTAGCACTCACCTCTGTCATCATTAAGTGCTTTGAGAGGCTAGTTAAGGATCATATCACCTCTACCTTACCTGTCACCCTAGTTCCACCTCAATTTGCTTACCGCCCCAATAGATCCACAGACGATGCAATCACCATTGTACTGCACACTGCCCTATCCCATCTGGACAAGAGGAATATCTATGTAAGAATGCTGTTCATTGGCTATAGCTCAACATTCAACACCAAAGTACCGTCCAAGCTCATCATTAAGCTTGAGGCCCTGGGTCTGAACCCCGCCCTGTGTAACTGGGTCCTGGACTTCCTGACGGGCCGCCTCCCAGGTGGTGAACACCTCCACTATGCTGATCCTCAACACTGGGGCCCCACAAGGGTGCGTGCTCAGCCCCCTCCTGTATTCCCGGTTCACCCATGACTACGTGGCCACGCACGCCTCCAACTCAATCATCAAGTTTGCAGAGGACACAACAGTAGTAGGCCTGATTACCAACAATGACGAGACCGCCTACAGGGAGGAGGTGAGGACATCAACCACCCGAGCCACTGCCTGTTCACCCCGCTATCATCCAGAAGGTGAGGTCAGTACAGGTGCATCAAAGCTGGGACAGAGAGAATGAAAAACAGCTTCTATCTCAAGGCCATCAGACTGTTAAATAGCCATCACTAGCACATTAGAGGCTGCTGCTGCCTATTGAAATCACTGGCCACTTTAAGAAATGGAACACTAGTCACTTTAATAATGTTTCCATATCTTGCACTACTCATCTCATATGTATATACTGCATTCTATTCTATAATATTCTACTGTATCTTAGTCCATGCCGCTCTGTCATTGCTTGTCCATTTATGTATATATTCTTAAATTCCGTTCCTTACTAGATTTGTGTGTATTGGGGATATGTTGTGAAATTGTTAGATATTACTTGTTAGATATTACTGCACTGTCGGAGCTAAAAGCACAAGCATTTCGCTACACCGGCAATAACATCTGCTAAATATGTGTATGTGACAAATAACATTTGATTTGATTTGAGGGCCCTGGCAGAGTGGGGCCAGGAAAATAACCTCTCACTCAACATCAACAAAACAAAGGAGATGATCGTGAACTTCAGGAAACAGCAGAGGGAGCACGCTCCTATCCACATCGACAGGACCGCAGTGGAGAAGGTGGAAAGCTTTAAGTTCCTTGGCGTACACATCACTGACGATCTGAAATGGTCCACCCACACAGACAGTGTGGGTGAAGAAATTTGGCTTGGCACCTAAAACACTCACAAACCTTTACAGATGCACAATTGAGAGCATCCTGTTGGGCTGTATCACCGCCTGGTACGGCAAATGCACAGCCCGCAACCGCAGGGCTCTCCAGAGGGTGGTGCGGTCTGCCGAACGCATTACTGGGGGCAAACTACCCGCCCCCCAAGACACATACAACACCCGATGTCACAGGAAGGCCAAAAAGATCATCAAGGACAACAACCACCCGAGCCACTGCCTGTTCACCCCACTATTATCCAGAAGGCGAGGTCAGTACAGGTGCATCAAAGCTGTGACCGAGAGAATGAAAAACAGCTTCTATCTCAAGGCCATCAGACTGTTAAATAGCCATCACTAGCCGGCAACCACCCGGTTACGTAACCCTGCACCTTAGAGGCTGCTGCCCTATATACATAGATATGGAATCACTGGTCACTTTAATAATGGAACACTAGTCACTTTAATAATGTTTACATACTGCTTTACTCATCTCATATGTATATACTGTATTCTATTCTACTGTATTTTAGTCAATGCCACTCCGACATTGCTCGTCCTAATATTTATATTTTCTTAATTCCATTATTTTACTTTTAGATGTGTGTATTGTCGTGTGTTGTTAGATATTACTGCACTGTTGGAGCTAGGAACACAAGCATTTCGCTACACCCGCAATAACATCTGCTAAACATGTGTATGTGACCAATACAATTTGATTTGATTGAATATAAAACCAAGCTATCTTGAACATCAGTGTAATTTAATAATATGCTTGGGTGTTATAGTTGTATGCATGCTCACTGGAAATAACACACCAGCTGTCCTAATGCAATGCAAAATTAGCTTCACAGTGAAACCCCACTATTCTGGCTATTTATCATTCTTAAACAGGAAGCAAAATAGCTTATTTCCCTATTTCAATTTTTTTTAGCCTCTGTACAATGCATGAAACTAAATGGTTTTATTTGTTCTATAGGGATATGTAATGGACTCTATTGGGTTGTTCTATAGGGATATGTAATGGACTCTATTGGGTTGTTCTATAGGGATATGTTCTATTGTGTTGTTCTATAGGGATATGTAATGGACTCTATTGGGTTGTTCTATAGGGATATGTAATGGACTCTATTGGGTTGTTCTATAGGGATATGTAATGGACTCTATTAGGTTGTTCTATAGGGATATGTAATGGACTCTATTGGTTGATATGTAATGGACTCTATTGGGTTGTTCTATAGGGAATATGTAATGGACTCTATTAGGTTGTTCTATAGGGATTGTAATGGACTCTATTAGGTTGTTCTATAGGGATATGTAATGGACTCTATTAGGTTGTTCTATAGGGATATGTAATGGACTCTATTAGGTTGTTCTATAGGGATATGTAATGGACTCTATTAGGTTGTTCTATAGGGATATGTAATGGACTCTATTAGGTTGTTCTATAGGGATATGTAATGGACTCTATTGGGTTGTTCTATAGGGATATGTAATGGACTCTATTGGGTTGTTCTATAGGGATATGTAATGGACTCTATTGGGTTGTTCTATAGGGATATGTAATGGACTCTATTGGGTTGTTCTATAGGGATATGTTCTATTGGGTTCTACTGATGGTCTTATGGCAAAGGTTGTTTTGTTTGTTTTAGTTTTTTCTGTTGACTTTGCATTGCCTCCTTGAGGGATGCCTGCTGCAGGCATAGCTTTACGCTTTGAACACACCGACTGCATCATTGCGCAAAAATAGTTTGCAGCATCATCTAGATATGTGTACACAAAAGTTCAACATTCACCTTCTGCTAGCATTTCTGTCAACCCGTTTACACTTCTAACACACCGACAGCGTTTTTGCGTTTCGGTACACCTGAAGTACATTCATTTCCAATGGAACACTGCGTTTGCCTTGCAGCATTGCTTTGCAGAGGCAGTTGCAGTGCGTTCTGTGTGGTACATATGTTGGATTTATCGAACATATGCGTCAAAATATGCGTAAACAGGTTGACAAATGGTAGCAGAAGGTGAATGTTGAACTTTAGTCTAGATGATGCTGCATTCAGTTTGACTCATAGGTTCGAAAAATCACTGCTAACCTTATGCTAATCACTGCTAACCTTATGCTAATCACTGCTAACCTTATGCTAATCACTGCTAACCTTATGCTAATCACTGCTAACCTTATGCTAATCACTGCTAACCTTATGCTAATCACTGCTAACCTTATGCTAATCACTGCTAACCTTATGCTAATCACTGCTAACCTTATGCTAATCACTGCTAACCTTATGCTAATCAATGCTAACCTTATGCTAATCACTGTAACCGTTATGCTAATCAATGCTAACCTTATGCTAATCACTGCTACCTTATGCTAATCACTGCTAACCTTATGCTAATCACTGCTAACCTTATGCTAATCACTGCTAAACCTTATGCTAATCACTGCTAACCTATGCTAATCACTGCTAACCTTATGCTAATCACTGCGAACCTCTACTGCTACCCTTATGCTAATCAATGCTAACCTTACTGCTAATTCACGGCTAACCTTATGCTAATCATGGACACTCTTACTGCTAACCTTATGCTAATCAATGCTAACCTTATGCTAATCACTGCTACCTTATGCTAATCATTGACACTCTTACTGCTAACCTTATGCTAATCACTGCTAACCTTATGCTAATCACTGCTAACCTTATGCTAATCACTGCTAACCTTATGCTAATCACTGCTAACCTTATGCTAATCACTGCTAACCTTATGCTAATCATGGACACTCTTACTGCTAACCTTATGCTAATCAATGCCAACCTTATGCTAATCACTGCTAACCTTATGCTAATCATGGACACTCTTACTGCTAACCTTATGCTAATCACTGCTAACCTTATGCTAATCACTGCTAACCTTATGCTAATCATGGACACTCTTACTGCTAACCTTATGCTAATCACTGCTAACCTTATGCTAATCACTGCTAACCTTATGCTAATCATGGACACTCTTACTGCTAACCTTATGCTAATCACTGCTAACCTTATGCTAATCACTGCTAACCTTATGCTAATCATGGACACTCTTACTGCTAACCTTATGCTAATCACTGCTAACCTTATGCTAATCATGGACACTCTTACTGCTAACCTTATGCTAATCACTGCTAACCTTATGCTAATCATGGACACTCTTACTGACAGTTGTGGCTGCTTCGCCTGATGTATTGTTGTCTCTATTCTTGCCCTTTGTGCTGTTGTCTGCCCAATAATGTTTGTACCATGTTTTGTGTTGCTACCATGTTGTGCTGCTGCCATGTTGTGCTGCTGCCATGTTGTGCTGCTACTATGTTATTTTCATGTTGTGTTGCTGCCATGCTGTATTGTCATGTGTTGCTGCCATGCTATGTTGTTGTCTTAGGTCTCTCTTTATGTAGTGTTGTGGTGTCCTCTCTTTATGTAGTGTTGTGGTGTCTCTCTTTATGTAGTGTTGTGGCGTCTCTCTTTATGTAGTGTTGTGGCGTCTCTCTTTATGTAGTGTTGTGGTGTCTCTCTTTATGTAGTGTTGTGGTGTCTCTCTTTATGTAGTGTTGTGGCGTCTCTCTTTATGTAGTGTTGTGGTGTCTCTCTTTATGTAGTGGTGTGGTGTCTCTCTTTATGTAGTGTTGTTGTGTCTCTCTTTATGTAGTGTTGTGGTGTCTCTCTTTATGTAGTGTTGTGGTGTCTCTCTTTATGTAGTGTTGTGGTGTCTCTCTTTATGTAGTGTTGTGGTCTCTCTGTATGTAGTGTTGTGGTGTCTCTCTTTATGTAGTGTTGTGCCTCTCTTTATGTAGTGTTGTGGCGTCTCTCTTTATGTAGTGTTGTGGTGTCTCTCTTTATGTAGTGTTGTGGCGTCTCTCTTTATGTAGTGTTGTGGTGTCTCTCTTTATGTAGTGTTGTGGCGTCTCTCTTTATGTAGTGTTGTGGTGTCTCTCTTTATGTAGTGTTGTGGTGTCTCTATGTAGTGTTGTCTTAGGTCTCTCTTTATGTAGTGTTGTGGTGTCTCTCTTTATGTAGTGTTGTGGTGTCTCTATGTAGTGTTGTCTTAGGTCTCTCTTTATGTAGTGTTGTGGTGTCTCTCTTTATGTAGTGTTGTGGTGTCTCTCTTTATGTAGTGTTGTGGTGTCTCTCTTTATGTAGTGTTGTGGCGTCTCTCTTTATGTAGTGTTGTGGTGTCTCTCTTTATGTAGTGTTGTGGTGTCTCTCTTTATGTAGTGTTGTGGTGTCTTTCTTTATGTAGTGTTGTGGTGTCTCTCTTTATGTAGTGTTGTGGTGTCTCTCTTTATGTAGTGTTGTGGCGTCTCTCTTTATGTAGTGTTGTGGCGTCTCTCTTTATGTAGTGTTGTGGTGTCTCTCTTTATGTAGTGTTGTGGTGTCTCTCTTGTTGTGATGTGTGTTTGGTCCAATATTTATATATATATATATTTTTTTGCATCCCAGCCCCCATCCCCGCAGGAGGCCTTTTGCCTTTTGGTAGGCCGTCATTGTAAATAAGAATTTGTTATTAACTGACTTGCCTAGTTAAATAAAAGGTTAAATAAAAAAATAAAAAATACATAAAACCTTAAATTAAGACCAAAAAGCACATTTTTGTTTTCATGAATTTTTTAGATATAGACAATTATGACTTTGTGGCTGTAGTAACTAGAGGAAACCGGGAGTGGCGGGAAATTATTATCACAGATAGAACAATGTTAAGCGTCCGCTTGAGGAAGCCCAGTGGCCGGCAGAGGGAGAAGATAAAGTAAAAAAATACAACAGAAAATATATATACAGTGTGTGCAAATGTAGCAAGTTATGGAGGTAAGGCAATAAATAGGCCATAGTGCAAAATAATTACAATTAGTATTAACACTGGAATGATAGATGTGCAAGAGATTATGTGCAAATAGAGATACTGGGGTGCAAAAGAGCAAAATAAATAACAATATAGGGATGAGGTAGTTGGGTGGGCTAATTTCAGATGGGCTGTGTACAGGTGCAGTGATCGGTAAGGTGCTCTGACAACTGATGCTTAAAGTTAGTGAGGGAGATAAGAGTCTCCAGCTTCAGAGATTTTTGCAATTCGTTCCAGTCATTGGCAGCAGAGAACCGGAAGGAATGGCGGCCAAAGGAGGTGTTGGCTTTGGGAATGACCAGTGAGATATACCTGCTGGAGCGCAGACTACGGGTGGGTGCTGCTATGGTGACCAATGAGCTAAGATAAGGCGGGGATTTGCCTAGCAGTGATTTATAGATGGCCTGGAGCCAGTGGGTTTGACGACGAACATGTAGTGAGGACCAGCCAACAAGAGCGTACAGGTCACAGTGGTGGGTAGTGTATGGGGCTTTGGAGACAAAACGGATGGCACTGTGATAGACTACATCCAATTTGCTGAGTAGAGTGTTGGAGGCTATTTTGTAAATGACATCGCCGAAGTCAAGGATCGGTAGGATAGTCAGTTTTACGAGGGCATGTTTGGCAGCATGAGTGAAGGAGGCTTTGTTGCGAAATAGGAAGCCGATTCTAGATTTAACTTTGGATTGGAGATTCTTAATGTGAGTCTGGAAGGAGAGTTTACAGTCTAACCAGACACCTAGGTATTTGTAGTTGTCCACATACTCTAGGTCAGACCCGTCGAGAGTGGTGATTCTAGTTGGGTGGGCGGGTGCCAGCAGCGTTCGATTGAAGAGCATGCATTTAGTTTTACTAGTGTTTAAGAGCAGTTGGAGGCTACTGAAGGAGTGTTGTATGGCATTGAAGCTCGTTTGGAGGTTTGTTAACACAGTGTCCAATGAAGGGCCAGATGTATACAAAATGGTGTCGTCTGCGTAGAGGTGGATCTGAGAGTCACCAGCAGCAAGAGCGACATCATTGATATACACAGAGAAAAGTGTCGGCCCAAGAATTGAACCATATGGCACCCCCATAGAGACTGCCATAGGTCCAGACAACAGGCCCTCCGATTTGACACACTGAACTCTATCTGAGAAGTAGTTGGTGAACCAGGCGAGGCAGTCATTTGAGAAACCAAGGCTATTTAGTCTGCCAATAAGAATGCGGTGGTTGACAGAGTCGAAAGCCTTGGCGAGGTCGATGAAGACGGCTGCACAGTACTGTCTATTATCGATCGCGGTTATAATATCGTTTAGGACCTTGAGCGTGGCTGAAGTGCACCCATGACCAGCTCGGAAACCGGATTGCATAGCGGAGAAGGTACGGTGGGATTCGAAATGGTCGGTGATCTGTTTGTTAACTTGGCTTTCAAATACTTTCGAAAGGCAGGGCAGGATGGATATAGGTCTGTAACAGTTTGGATCTAGAGTGTCACCCCCTTTGAAGAGGGGGATGACAGCGGCAGCTTTCCAATCTCTGGGGATCTCAGACGTTACGAAAGAGAGGTTGAACAGACTAGTAATAGGGGTTGCGACAATTTCGGCGGCTAGTTTTAGAAAGAAAGGGTCCAGATTGTCTAGCCCAGCTGATTTGTAGGGGTCCAGATTTTGCAGCTCTTTCAGAACATCAGCTGTCTGAATTTGTGTGAAGGAGAAGCAGGGGGGGCATGGGCAAGTTGCAGCGGAGGGTGCAGAGTTGGTGGCCGGGGTAGTGGTAGCCAGGTGGAAAGCATGGCCAGCCGTAGCAAAATGCTTGTTGAAATTCTCGATTATTGTAGATTTATCGGTGGTGATAGTGTTTCCTAGCCTCAGTGCAGTGGGCAGCTGGGAGGAAGTGCTCTTATTTTCCATGGACTTTACAGTGTCCCAAAACCTTTTGGAGTTAGTGCTACAGGATACAAATTTCTCTTTGAAAAAGTTAGCCTTTGCTTTCATGACTGCTTGTGTATATTGGTTCCTAACTTCCCTGAAAAGTTGCATATCGCGGGGGCTATTTGATGCTAATGCAGTACGCCACAGGATGTTTTTGTGCTGGTCAAGGGCAGTCAAGTCTGAGGAGAACCAGGGGCTATATCTGTTCTTAGTTCTGTATTTTTTGAATGGGGTATGTTTATTTAAGATTGAGAGGAAATTACTTTTAAAGAACAACCAGGCATCCTCTACTGACGGAATGAGATCTATATCCATCCAGGATACCTGGGCCAGGTCAATTAGGAAGGCCTGCTCGCTAAAGTGTTTTAGGGAGCGTTTGACAGTGATGAGGGGTGGTCGTTTGACCGCGGACCCGTTACGGACGCAGGCAATAAGGCAGTGATCGCTGAGATCCTGGTTGAAGACAGCTGAGGTGTATTTAGAGGGTAAGTTAGTCAGGATGATATCTATGAGGGTACCCATGTTTACGGATTTAGGGTTGTACCTGGTAGGTTCGTTGATAATTTGCGTGAGATTGAGGGCATCTAGTTTGGATTGTAGGATGGCCGGGGTATTAAGCATATCCCAATTTAGGTCATCAAGCAGTACGAACTCTGAGGATAAATGGGGGGCAATCAATTCACATATGGTGTCCAGGGCACAGCTGGGGGCTGAGGGGGGTCTGTAGCAAGCGGCAACCGTGAGAGACTTATTTCTGGAAAGGTGGATTTTTAGAAGTAGAAGCTCAAACTGTTTGGGCACAGACCTGGATAGTATGATAGAGCTCTGCAGGCTATCTCTACAGTAGATTGCAACTCCACCCCCTTTGGCAGTTCTATCTAGACGGAAAATGTTATAATTGGGGATGGAAATTTCAGAATTTTTGGTGGCCTTCCTAAGCCAAGATTCAGACACTGCTAGAACATCAGGGTTGGCGGAGTGTGCTAACGCAGTGAATAACTCAAACTTAGGAAGTAGACTTCTGATATTTACATGCAGGAAACCAAGGCTTTTGCGATTACAGAAGTCAGCAAATGATAGCTCCTGGGGAGTAGGAGTGATACTGAGGGCTGCAGGGCCTGGGTTAACCTCTACATCACCAGAGGAACAGAGGAGGACTAGAATAAGGATACGGCTAAAGGCTTTAAGAACTGGTCTTCTAGTGCGTTGGGTACATAGAATAAAGGGGGCAGATTTCCGGGCGTTGTAGAAAATATTCAGGGCATTATGTACAGACAAGGATATGGAAGGATATGAGTAAAGTGGAGGTAAACCTAAGCGTTGGGTATCAATGAAAGAGAGAGCATCACTGGAGGCACCAATTGAGTCGGTCTCCGCGTGTATGGGGGGTGGGACAAAGGAGCTATCTAAGGCAGGTTTAGCTGGGCTGGGGGATCTACAGTGAAATAGTACAATTAGAAATAACCGAAACAGCAATAAGCAAACCATATTGAGATGGGAGAGAGGCATAAAGCAATCACAGGTGTAATTTGAAAGAGATAAGACAACAGCTGGTAATGACGACACAGTTTGGGCTGAGGCTAAACATAAACAGGATGCGGTACCGTAAAAAGGAACAGTCCAGCAGACATCAGCTGTATATCTGAGTTATCATAAGGTCCGGTGAACAGTAATAGGATAGTTCGGAGGTAGTTCGGGGGCTGCTAAAGCACTGGCGAGCAAGAGGCCACGGCGAGCGTGTGCTAGCGGGCCGGGGCTAGCAGATGGAATCTTCCTGGTCGACGTCGTAACGGGAAGCCTGTTGTAACCACCGCGGACCAGTCGTGTAGGATCGGCGGGGCTCCGTGTCAACACTAGGTGGTCCCGTCCGGTTGACAGAGAGGTAGATAGCCGGGAGATGGGAGATGGGCCTAGCTCAGGATGATTAGCCAGACCTCAACGTCCATTTTGTTGTAGCTAGCTGGTAGCGATGAATCCGGAGTTAAAGGTCCAGTGATTCAGTGATTCCGGCAGAAAAACTGATATGTTCTGGGTCGATAACGCGCTGTGCAGACAGTGCAAACTGGCCGAATAATAGTCCAGACTAGAGCTGGGTGGTGCAGGCCACGGACAATGGTGAAAAACCGCTAACGGTAGCTGATAGCAAGTAGCTAGTTAGCTGGCTACTCCCGTCCGGTAGACCTAGAGGTAGATATGAGCCTGGCTCTAGGCTAGCTCGAGGCTAACTGGTGCTTGCATCGGGGGCAGTGGTGATTAGCCAGACAGCAACATCCATTCGGTTGCGGCTAGCTAGTTGCGATCCGGTGATTAATGTCCAGTGATTAAATTATTCCCACAGAAAAATCCAATGTTCTGGGTGAAATACCGCTAACTGTGGCTAATAGCAAGTAGCTAGTTAGCTGGCTAGCTAGTTTCAACTGGAGATTCTAGATAAAAGGTAAGTCAATAATAGAATCCGTTCCACATTGAGTGAGGCGGGTTGCAGGAAAGTATATTTTGTAGAAGGATGAAAAGTCTGATAGGGAAATATGTACGAAAAATACAAAAAAACAGGGTATTTACAGGCTATTTACAGACACACGACAAAAACAGGACTGCACTACTACGCCATCTTGGATTCCTCCTTGACAGTGGTTTACCAGGAGGCATTTAAAAATGGCTCCCTTCCGGACCCCTTTAATGAGGCTTTGATATCGCTGATTACTAATAAGGATAGAGATACTACAGAACCTGGGAAATGTAGAGCTATCAGGCTCCTTAATGTGGATTGTAAAATTATTCCTAAAACCATTACGATACGCTTAGAGAAGGCACTACCTAATGTCATACATAGTGACCAAGTCGGATTTATTAAGAACAGGACCTCAACTGATAATATGAGGAGGCTCTAACATCTCATGTCGTTAAACCGCTCAAATATAGTTCCTACCGCTGCCGTCTCCTTAGACGCTGAGAAGGCATTTGATAAGGTAGAGTGGGATTTTCTCTTAAGAACCCTAGAAAAATTTGGTTTTGGACCTCTTTTGTAAATGGATAGGGGTCCTCTATTCCAATCCTAAAGCAACAGTACTTACGAATTTAATTATGTCTCCTTTCTTTAGTCTTTCTAGAGGCACAAGGCAGGGTTGCTCGCTCTCCCCTCTCCTGTTTACCATAGTTTTAGAGCCTCTTGCGACAGTGATAAGAACAGATCCAGAAATGAGGGGTGTCCATGGAGGAGGAAAACAAGCTGCTAATGTATGAGATGATATCCTACTGCTGGTCTCTGATACTGTTCAGTCTGTCCCACCAATCATATTCTAGTATGCCAGGCTACAAAATTAATTAAAATTAATTAACTCAGGTGGTGAGGGTAGGTAACAACACATCTGCCACGCTGATCCTAAACACGGGGGCCCCTCAGGGGTGCGTGCTCAGTCCCCTCCTGTACTCCCTGTTCACTCTTGACTGCATGGCCAGGCACGACTCCAACACCATCATTAAGTTTGCTGACGACACAACAGTGGTAGGCCTGATCACCGACAACGATGAGACAGCCTATAGGGAGGAGGTCAGAGACCTGGCCGTGTGGTGCCAGGACAACAACCTCTCCCTCAACGTGATCAAGACAAAGGAGATGATTGTGGACTACAGAGAAAAAAAGAGGACCGAGCACGCCCCCATTCTCATTGACGGGGCTGTAGTGGAGCAGGTTGAGAGCTTCAAGTTCCTTGGTGTCCACATCACCAACAAACTATCATGGTCCAAGCACACCAGAACCTCTATACCAGGCGGTGTAAGAGGAAGGCCCTAAAAATGGTCAAAGACTCCAGCCACCCTAGTCATAGACTGTTCTCTCTGCTACCGCATGGCAAGCGGTACCGGAGTGCCAAGTCTAGGTCCAAGAGGCTTCTAAACAGCTTCTACCCCCAAGCCATAAGACTCCTGAAGATCTAATCAAATGGCTACCCAGACTATTTGCATAAACAATATGGCAAATTAACTAAATACTTTTTGTGGGATAGGAAAAAAACCCGGATTAATATGAAGAAGATGTGCTCACCAAGGGATGTAGGAGGATTGGCTTTACCAGATGTTAAATTGTACAATTTATCATTTGCAGTGGCCAAATTGGCGAAGAATTGGGGCAAAACGGATGCTGGTTTGGATAACAATAGAACGGGAACTAAATTATCCTTTCACCCCTGTTGATACTCTGTCACATAGTCTTACAGGGGAGAGGTCTGTTGATACTCTGTCACATAGTCTTACAGGGGAGAGGTCTGTTGATACTCTGCCACATAGTCTTACAGGGGAGAGGTCTGTTGATACTCTGTCACATAGTCTTACAAGGGAGAGGTCTGTTGATACTCTGTCACATAGTCTTACAGGGGAGAGGTCTGTTGATACTCTGCCACATAGTCTTACAGGGGAGAGGTCTGTTGATACTCTGTCACATAGTCTTACAAGGGAGAGGTCTGTTGATACTCTGCCACATAGTCTTACAGGGGAGAGGTCTGTTGATACTCTGTCACATAGTCTTACAGGGGAGAGGTCTGTTGATACTCTGTCACATAGTCTTACAGGGGAGAGGTCTGTTGATACTCTGTCACATAGTCTTACAGGGGAGAGGTCTGTTGATACTCTGTCACATAGTCTTACAGGGGAGAGGTCTGTTGATACTCTGTCACATAGTCTTACAGGGGAGAGGTCTGTTGATACTCTGTCACATAGTCTTACAGGGGAGAGGTCTGTTGATACTCTGTCACATAGTCTTACAGGGGAGAGGTCTGTTGATACTCTGTCACATAGTCTTACAAGGGAGAGGTCTGTTGATACTCTGTCACATAGTCTTACAGGGGAGAGGTCTGTTGATACTCTGTCACATAGTCTTACAGGGGAGAGGTCTGTTGATACTCTGTCACACAGGGGAGAGGTCTGTTGATACTCTGTCACATAGTCTTACAGGGGAGAGGTCTGTTGATACTCTGCCACATAGTCTTACAGGGGAGAGGTCTGTTGAAACTCCCAACCCAATTTTGTTACACTCAAAAGAGGTGTGGAGAACAGTACACAAGATATGTGGAATTTCACATCTAAAACAAGGATACTCATCATTGTGATACAATCCTACGGATAGGAAAGAAGTCTGTGTACTGGAAACAGTGGCTAATGAAAGGAATTCATACTATAGGTGATCTGTACAATGAAGATGTTTTAATGTCATACTCAGATTTGGTACAAAAAATATGATGTGGGAGACAAGGGACATTTCTGAAAATATTTAGAATTGAGAGAATGTTTGTTAACCAGCTGTCAACAGCATCCAGGAAAGAACCCAATAGCTGAGCATTTGGAATTACCCAAACATAAAGCAGCCATTTTGTACTCAATATTTAGTCACCTGCAGAGTAAAGACTGTAAAGACCTCAGAACAATACGGCAAACTGACCTTAAGTGTGGAATTGAGGCTGATACCTGGTTGAAGATCTTGTCCAGCTCAGGGAGGAACATAAGGGAAGCCAGGGGGAAACTTACTCAATATAAGATACTACATAGGTTTCATTGGACCCCAACAAGGCTTCACAAGATGGGTCTGACCAACAATTCTCTGTGTTGGAAATGCCAAAAAGACATCGGGACATTTTTACACGCAATATGGGAATGTACATTAGTGCTACCTTTCTGGAAGGATGTTTTGAATTATCTGGAGGAATGGTTGGGGTTAACAATTCCAGTTTCACCGAGAATATGTCTCTTGGACGATAGAACAGAGTTACCTAATGTAACCTAATGAATGTTCACTGATCACTGTTGGTATCGTTACAGCAGCTAGAGTAATCCTTAGAATCTGGAAGGGTCATGCCACTCCTACTCTGAAACAGTGGATAGAATCAATGTTGGAGGTAGCATCTGATGAACAAATGCTTGCTAGGATCACTGGTAGAAACTACAATTCTAGAAGCTGGACGTGTTTTAT
Source organism: Coregonus sp. 'balchen' (assembly GCA_902810595.1). NCBI lineage: Eukaryota > Metazoa > Chordata > Actinopteri > Salmoniformes > Salmonidae > Coregonus > Coregonus sp. 'balchen'. Next base: position 62,754,850 of record LR778263.1, read on the forward strand.
TTGTCATGTTTCTAAGACTGGGAGGTGATTACTTATGCTTGTGAACCCATTTAGTTGTGTATTGTAGCTTGTGAGATATTATTTGACTGTATGTGTGCTATGTTGGAGCATACGTCTGGATGTCATGCTCAGTGGTATTATGCTGTACAATGTTAGTTTTTTTTTGTTTTGTTTGTTTGTTTGTTTTTGGAAGCAGGCCCTAGTTTTGTCGCACCTGGACTACTGTCCAGTCGTGTGGTCAGGTGCCACAAAGAGGGACTTAGGAAAAGTACAATTGGCTCAGAGCACGGCTGGCCCTTAAATGTACACGGAGAGCTAACATTAATAATATGCATGTCAATCTCTCATGGCTCAAAGTGGAGGAGAGATTGACTTCATCACTGCTTGTGTTTGTGAGAGGTATTGACATGTTGAATGCACCGAGCTGTCTGTTTGAACTACTGGCACACAGCTCGGATACCCATGCATACCCCACAAGACATGTCACCAGAGGTAATAATAATATGCCATTTAGCAGACGCTTTTATCCAAAGCGACTTACAGTCATGTGTGCATAATTTTTTTTACATATGGGTGGTCCCGGGGATCGAACCCACTACCCTGGTGTTACAAGCGCCGTGCTCTACCAGCTGAGCTACAGAGGACCACAAAGTCCTATGGGACTATGGGAGGCGCACAGTACTACATAGAGCCATGACATTTAGCAGACACTCTTATCCAGAGCGATTTACAGTTAGTGCATACATCATTTTTTAATTTTTCATACCCCCCGTGGGAATTGAACCCACAACCCTGGCGTTGCAAACGCCATGCTCTACCAACTGAGCTACATCCCTGCCAGCCATTCCCTCCCCTACTCTGGACGACGCTGGGCCAATCGTGCGCCGCCCCAGTTTTGACTGGGCTGAGCGGGAACTGTGCTTCCGCAGAGGTAGGGGGGCCAGCAGGCCAGAGGTGGATGAACGCAATGCCCTCGTTTGGGTGTAGGGACTGATCAGAGCCTGAAGGTACGGTGGTGCCGTTCCCCTCACAGCTCCGTAGGCAAGCACCATGGTCTTGTAGCAGATACGAGCTTCAACTGGAAGCCAGTGGAGTGTGCGGAGGAGCGGGGTGACGTGAGAGAACTTGGGAAGGTTGAACACCAGACGGGCTGCGGCATTCTGGATTTGTTGTAGGGGTTTAATGGCACAGGCAGGGAGCCCAGCCAACAGCGAATTGCAGTAATCCAGACGGGAGATAACAAGTGCCTGGATTAGGACCTGTGCCGCTTCCTGTCTAAGGCAGGGTCGTACTCTCCGAATGTTGTAGAGCATGAACCTACAGGATCGGGTCACCGCCTTGATGTTAGCGTAGAACGACAGGGTGTTGTCCAGGGTTACGCCAAGGCTCTTCGCACTCTGGGAGGAGGACACAACGGAGTTGTCAACCGTGATGGCGAGATCATGGAACGGGCAGTCCTTCCCCGGGAGGAAGAGCAGCTCCGTCTTGCCGAGGTTCATCTTGAGGTGGTGATCCGTCATCCACACTGATATGTCTGCCAGACATGCAGAGATGCGATTCGCCACCTGGTTATCAGAAGGGGGAAAGGAGAAGATTAGTTGTGTGTCGTCTGCGTAGCAATGATAGGAGAGGCCATGTGAGGATATGACAGAGCCAAGTGACTTGGTGTATAGCGAGAATAGGAGAGGGCCTAGAACTGAGCCCTGGGGGACACCAGTGGTGAGAGCACGTGGTGCGGAGACAGATTCTCGCCACGCCACTTGGTAGGAGCGACCGGTCAGGTAGGACGCAATCCAAGAGTGAGCCGCGCCGGAGATGCCCAGCTCGGAGAGGGTGGAGAGGAGGATCTGATGGTTCACAGTATCAAAGGCAGCAGACAGGTCTAGAAGGACAAGAGCAGAGGAGAGAGAGTTAGCTTTAGCAGTGCGGAGAGCCTCCATGACACAGAGAAGAGCAGTCTCAGTTGAATGACCAGTCTTGAAACCTGACTGGTTTGGATCGAGAAGGTCATTCTGAGAGAGATAGCAAGAGAGTTGGCTAAAGACGGCACGCTCAAGAGTTTTGGAGAGAAAAGAAAGAAGGGATACTGGTCTGTAATTGTTGACATCAGAGGGATCGAGTGTTGGTTTTTTGAGAAGGGGTGCAACTCTCGCTCTCTTGAAGACGGAAGGGACATAGCCAGCGGTCAAGGATGAGTTGATGAGCGAGGTGAGGTAAGGGAGAAGGTCACCGGAGATGGTCTGGAGAAGAGAGGAGGGGATAGGGTCAAGCGGGCAGGTTGTTGGGCGGCCGGCCGTCACAAGTCGCAAGATTTTATCTGGAGAGAGAGGGGAGAAAGAAGTCAAAGCATAGGGTAGGGCAGTGTGAGCAGGACCAGCAGTGCCATTTGACTTAACAAACGAGGATCGGATGTCGTCAACCTTCTTTTCAAAATGGTTGACGAAGTCATCCACAGAGAGGGAGGAGGGGGGGGGAGGAGGATTCAGCAGGGAGGAGAAGGTGGCAAAGAGCTTCCTAGGGTTAGAGGCAGATGCTTGGAATTTAGAGTGGTAGAAAGTGGCTTTAGCAGCAGAAACAGATGAAGAAAATGTAGAGAGGAGGGAGTGAAAAGATGCCAGGTCCACAGGGAGTCTAGTTTTCCTCCATTTCCGCTCGGCTGCCCGGAGCCCTGTTCTGTGAGCTCGCAATGAGTCATCAAGCCACGGAGCAGGAGGGGAGGACCGAGCCGGCCAGGAGGATAGGGGACCATAGAGAGTCAAAGGATGCAGAAAGGGAGTAGAGGAGGGTTGAGGAGGCAGAATCAGGAGATTGGAGGGAGAAGGATTGAGCAGAGGGAAGAGATGATAGGATGGAATAATAATAATATGCCATTTAGCAGACGCTTTTATCCAAAGCGACTTACAGTCATGCGTGCATAATTTTTTTTGTGTATGGGTGGTCCCGGGGATCGAACCCACTACCTTGGCGTTACAAGCGCCGTGCTCTACCAGCTAAGCTACAGAGGAGAGAGTAGCGGGAGAGAGAGAGCGAAGGTTGCGACGGCACATTACCATCTGAGTAGGGGCAGAGTGAGTAGTGTTGGAGTAGAGCGAGAGAGAAAAGGATACAAAGTAGTGGTCGGAGACATGGAGGGGAGTTGCAGTGAGATTAGTAGAAGAACAGCATCTAGTAAAGATGAGGTCAAGCGTATTGCCTGCCTTGTGAGTTGAGGGGGACGGTGAGAGGTTGAGGTCAAAAGAGGAGAGGAGTGGAAAGAAGGAGGCAGAGAGAAATGAGTCAAAGGTAGACGTAGGGAGGTTGAAGTCACCCAGAACTGTGAGGGGTGAGCCATCCTCAGGAAAGGAACTTATCAAGGCGTCAAGCTCATTGATGAACTCTCCAAGGGAACCTGGAGGGCGATAAATGACAAGGATGTTAAGCTTGAATGGGCCAGTGACTGTGACAGCATGGAATTCAAATGAGGAGATAGACAGATGGGTCAGGGGAAAAAGAGAGAATGTCCACTTGGGAGAGATGAGGATTCCTGTGCCACCACCCCTCTGACCAGATGCTCTCGGGGTATGCGAGAACACATGGTCAGACGAGGAGAGAGCAGTAGGAGTAGCAGTGTTTTCAGTGGTGATCCATGTTTCCGTCAGCGCCAAAAAGTCGAGGGACTGGAGGGTAGCATAGGCTGAGATGAACTCTGCCTTGTTGGCAGCAGAACGGCAGTTCCAGAGGCTGCCTGAGACCTGGAACTCCACGTGGGTGGTGCGTGCAGGGACCACCAGGTTAGAGAGGCAGCAGCCACGCGGTGTGAGGCGTTTGTATAGCCTGTGTATACACATACACATACACATGTTAACACATGCACTCTAAACACACGTACACATGGATTTTGTGTTGTAGATATGTGATAGTAGAGTAGTGGCCTGAGGGCGCACGTTAATTTGTTGTGAAAAGTTTTATGAAATGTAATGTCATGTAATTTTTGTATTCAACTGCCAGTCTTGACTCTGTCTCAGACCTCTTGTCCCCCTCCCGGTCTCGGTCTTGACTCTGTCTCAGACCCCTTGTCCCCCTCCCGGTCTCGGTCTTGACTCTGTCTCAGACCCCTTGTCCCCCTCCCGGTCTCGGTCTTGACTCTGTCTCAGACCTCTTGTCCCCCTCCCGGTCTCGGTCTTGACTCTGTCTCAGACCCCTTGTCCCCCTCCCGGTCTCGGTCTTGACTCTGTCTCAGACCTCTTGTCCCCCTCCCGGTCTCAGCTTTGACTGTGGCTCGATTTGCTCTGGTCTTGGTCTTGAATCGGTCTCACTTTAAGTGGTCTCGAAAATAACACTGTTCACCACAGTGCCCTCAAAGCTCATCACTAAGCTAAGGACCCTGGGACTAAACACCTCCCTCTGCAACTGGATCCTGGACTTCCTGACGGGCCGCCCCCAGGTGTAAGGGTAGGCAACAACACGTCTGCCACGCTGATCCTCAACACGGGGGCCCCTCAGGGGTGCGTGCTCAGTCCCCTCCTGTACTCCCTGTTCACCCACGACCGTGTGGCCACGCACGACTCCAACACCATCATTAAGTTTGCTGATGACACAACAGTGGTAGGCCTGATCACAGACAACGATGAGACAGCCTATAGGGAGGGGATCAGACACCTGACAGTGTGGTGCCAGGACAACAACCTCTCCCTCAACGTGATCAAGACAAACGAGATGATCGTGGACTACAGGAAAAGGAGGGCCAAGCACGCCACCATTCACATCGACGGGGCTGTAGTGTAGCAGGTCGAGTGCTTCAAGTTCCTTGGTGTCCACATCACCAACAAACTATCATGGTCCAAAGGCGCTACAGAGGGTAGTGCGTACGGCCCAGTACATCACTGTGGCCAAGCTTCCTGACATCCAGGACCTCTATACAAGGCGATGTCAGAGGAAGTCCCTAAAATTGGTCAAAGACTCCAGCCACCCTAGTCATAGACTGTTCTCTCTGCTACCGCACGGCAAGCGGTACCGGAGCGCCAAGTCTAGGTCCAAAAGGCTCTAGACAGCTTCTACCCCCAAGCCATAAGACTGCTGAACAGTTAATGAAATGGCTACCTGGACTATTTGCATCGAACCCCCCTTTTTTTACGCTGCTGCTACTGTTTATTATCTATGCATAGTCACTTTACCCCTACCTACATGTACATATTACCTCAATTACCTGGACTAACCTGTACCCCTACACATTGACTCGGTACCGGTACCCCCTGTATATAGCCTCCCTACTGTTATTTTATTGCGTTTATTTTTAATTTTTTACTTAAGTTTATTTAGCAAATATTTTCTTAACTCTTATTTTTCTTAAAACTGCATTGTTGGTTAAAGGCTTGTAAAGTAAGCGTTTCACGGTAACGTCTACACATGATTTGAATGTTTTTAAATGCGGGTTTTTATCTGGAAGGTTTCCATCATTACTATAGGAAGGTGACGTCATCGTTAGTGCTGCAAGTAGTCGGGAAGTTGTTGCCCGAAGATAGCTAGCTATCAAAATACACATCTAACGGCGGAGAGCTGAAACTAATTCATTCAGTGCAACGTGTTCTGACACAAAAATAATGCATGCAACGATTTAATTTCTCTCGTTTAGTATCATAACTTAAAGGGATGTGTCTTTAGCTATCCCTTGGAGCCCTTTTCTAGTTGCTAACGCGTTGCTAGCTAGCTACCACTGTTTCCAACGAATGGATTTCAACGTAACGGCCAGCTAATAAGCTGGCTAGCTAACGGAAAACATTTAGCTAGCACTATCCGACGAGACAGCATCAAGGATCCAGCTATCAATACAATACCGTTTCATCGTGGGTGGATTTACAGCACAGTGACTGTTTTAGCTTGCTAACTAGCTAACGCTAGCCACAACAATGTCACAAGCGTACTGGACCAAATTCGAAAAGGAGACCGAGGAAGACGTGAAGAACCTGGTCAAACAGATCAGTGGGATTCAAGATGAAGAAGGGCAGAACTTTCAACTGGCGCTGAAATTTACCTGGTCCAATTTCAGGTAAGGATGCCACATTTCACTATGATTACACAGCTGCTTTAGAAAAGGTGATGTAGTCAAAGATTGACCGTTATGATGGTCATCATGGGTTTGTCTTTGTGTTGGCAGGTTTCACCGTTTCCTAGATGCCAATAGTCATAAAGTTCAACGCAGTGTGAATGGGTGAGTTGGCCAACAGGTTATATGATTTGTATATGTAGAATTAACGTTACCTGTTCATTATGAGCATGATGAAATTCCACTGTTTCAGGATCTATGAGAAACTGATGGTGCATTCAGACCTGAGTAAAGCAGAGAGCTGGCTTAGACTGACAGAAGAGTTCCTCAACTCACCTCTACCCAACACAGATGGAACTAAGGTATGGATGGGCAAGAAACATAATGCAGACAGTCTGTATCATTACAAGTGTGGGGGGGCAGGTAGCGTTAGCAGTAAAGAGCGTTGCGCCAGTAACTGAAAGGTAGCTGGTTCGAATCCCCGAGCCTACTAGGTGAAAAATCCTGTCTCTGTTCACGATCCATAGCTCGGACTGTAACTTGGGCCTGTTACAGGCATCTATGGGTTTACATTACTGTAACTAGGATCTGTCATAGGCATCTGTGGGTTTACATTACTGTAACTAGGATCTGTCATAGGCATCTATAAGGGTTTACATTATTGACAGATCCTAGTTGCAGTCGGAGCTACAATTCTCAGTGCTTGTGAATCGTCTGACTGTGTCCTTGTGTTTATGGTGTTTAGTTTAAAACTAAGGTATGGCCCTAGAATGACATCGGATTCCTACAGGTATGACTGTATAATCAACATAATGCACACAGGCTGTATCATAAAATGAACGTGTACACTGAGTTTGCAGTGAATTACCTTCCTTGTGTCCTCCTCATGTTTGTTGCAGACTGATGTTCATCACAGTCTCCTGGCCCTTCTCCTGCACCTCTCAGACTCTCCCCTTAACTCCAACTACAGCGAGACGCCCAGACTGAAGGAGACTGGTGAGTACATTACATGACCCATTCATCCCTCTGATGGTCCTCTTAGAGTACATTACATGACCCATTCATCCCTCTGATGGTCCTCTTAGAGTACATTACATGACCCATTCATCCCTCTGATGGTCCTCTTAGAGTACATTACATGACCCATTCATCCCTCTGATGGTCCTATTACCCCTGATGTGTTCTCAGCCTGGACTACATCATCCCTTGTCCCTGTGTCTGTATAGAGAAAGAAGACGACTTTGACTGGGGTGAATATTTACAGGAAGCAGATCTAGACACAGGCCCATACCCAGACACCCCAGTGAGTAAACCATGCTTCAGCACTTCTTCTTCTGCTTATTTTCCATCTCAAGCATGTTACGTGACGTTTACCCCTTCATTATATTATTACCGGAATCTACTGTACTGTTTTGAAACCATGGCGCCGTCCCAATTGGCACCCATCTCAAGCCCATCTCTCTCTAAGCCCTCTGTCTGATCCAGGCAGTTCCTCTGTAGCTCAATTGGTAGAGCACGGCGCTTGTAATGCCAGGGTAGTGGGTTCGATCCCCGGGACCACCCATACACAAAAATGTATGCACGCATGACTGTAAGTCGCTTTGGATAAAAGCGTCTGCTAAATGGCATATTATTATTATTATTATTGTTAATAATAATAATAATAATGGGACGGTTGATTTGCTGTATTGTGGTCCTACTGCTGCCTGACCTTGTTTTGATGCTAACTGCTAACTGTTAACTGTCTCGAACCAGGAGTCTCTCTCTACTAGTACTAAGTGATTGGTGCTTTTTGAGGTCAGTTTGGTTTCGGTTCCATTATTACAAAATAATATATATATTTTTTAAACATCAAATGCATTATAAAATAATGACATTAAAATTATTTCTGAGCTTTTTAATGCAAATTCAAAAGCCACAAATAGTGAACATTCCATTGCCAAAACATAGAAAATATTCCATTGTCTATGTCAGGTCCACATTGGGTAGACATCAATTGAAAAATAGGAAATGAATATGAAATAATACAATATTTCAGTTGTGTATATTACAGTTTTTATTTGATGACCTTTATAATTTTTCATTCGTTAAAGTAATGACCTCATCTCTGCTAAGGCAGTAGCAGCCAGACAGACCATTATCTGTTCTCCCGTCCTGTCTTTAGTCATCCTGTTTAGCTAACCTGCCTAAGTATGCTGCAGAGCTGTCTGACCAAATCATTTAACTAGTTCTTACATTTACATTTTTGTCATTTAGCAGACGCTCTTATCCAGAGCGACTTACAAATTGGTGCATTCACCTTATGATAGCCAGTGGGACAACCACTTTACAATATATATATATAAAAAAAAATTCTTCTTTGGGATGGGGTAAGGGGGGGTAGAAGGATTACTTTATCCTATCCCAGGTATTCCTTAAAGAGGTGGGGTTTCAAGTGTCTCCGGAACGTGGTGAGTGACTCCGCTGTCCTGGCGTCGTGAGGGAGCTTGTTCCACCATTGGGGTGCCAGAGCAGCGAACAGTTTTATAATAAATAATAATATGCCATTTAGCAGACGCTTTTATCCAAAGCGACTTACAGTCATGCGTGCATACATTTTTGTGTATGGGTGGTCCCGGGGATCGAACCCACTACCTTGGCGTTACAAGCGCCGTGCTCTACCAGTTGAGCTACTGGGCTGAGCGGGAACTGTGCTTCCGCAGAGGTAGGGGAGCTAGCAGGCCAGAGGTGGATGAACGCAATGCCCTCGTTTGGGTGTAGGGACTGATCAGAGCCTGAAGGTACGGAGGTGCCGTTCCCCTCACAGCTCCGTAGGCAAGCACCATGGTCTTGTAGCGGATGCGAGCTTCAACTGGAAGCCAGTGGAGTGTGCGGAGGAGCGGGGTGACGTGAGAGAACTTGGGAAGGTTGAACACCAGACGGGCTGCAGCGTTCTGGATGAGTTGTAGGGGTTTAATGGCACAGGCAGGGAGCCCAGCCAACAGCGAGTTGCAGTAATCCAGACGGGAGATGACAAGTGCCTGGATTAGGACCTGTGCCGCTTCCTGTGTAAGGCAGGGTCGTACTCTGCGAATGTTGTAGAGCATGAACCTACAGGATTGGGTCACCGCCTTGATGTTAGCGGAGAACGACAGGGTGTTGTCCAGGGTCACGCCAAGGCTCTTTGCACTCTGGGAGGAGGACACTTCTTCAAAGTAGATAAGGCATACTTTCACCAACTGTCTCTATCCTTCGTCCTTGTGTACATTCCTTTCTCATGCGGTCTCTATGTATCTAACCTTACGTAGCAGGCGTAAAAGTGTATCTGTCTCTGTCCGAGCCGGAAAGAACAGGCGCAATGGATTATGGTCATTGTAGTTAATTACCATGTTTCTGAGCTGAACTAGGTTGAATATTTGTTTAGTGAAAACTACAACTCCCTTCAGCCCAGCAATCCACATAGTTCTTGAGTTGATTTCTCTCTAGAGAGACAGTGTGTTGGGCTCACAAAAAAATGTTGGTTAATCACTCAGCACTACTCTCTACAATGCCTTTCTCTCCAGGAGTGATGTTAAAGCTTTATCGTCTCTAACCAGGAGTGGTCTGTTAAACATCTCTCTATCTAGGAGCGGTCTGTTAAACATCTCTCTATCGAGGAGCGGTCTGTTAAACATCTCTCTATCGAGGAGTGGTCTGTTAAACATCTCTCTATCGAGGAGCGGTCTGTTAAACATCTCTCTGTCTAGGAGTGGTCTGAGGAGGAGAGCGAGGACGAGGACAGTCAGCAGCCGCTCAGCAGAGAGGATTCTGGGATACAGGTGGACCGCACCCCCCAGGAGGACCAGGAGCAGGAGAAGACGGTCCCTGTTACCTGGACAGGTACAGATCATATAATGGCACCCTATTCCCTGTATCATCCATAGGGTTCTGTTCTGGTCAAAATAATGGCACCCTATTCCCTGTATCATCCATAGGGTTCTGTTCTGGTCAAAATAATGGCACCCTATTCCCTGTATCATCCATAGGGTTCTGGTCAAAAGAATGGCACCCTATTCCCTGTATCATCCATAGGGTTCTGGTCAAAATAATGGCACCCTATTCCCTGTATCATCCATAGGATTCTGGTCAAAAGAATGGCACCCTATTCCCTGTATCATCCATAGGGTTCTGGTCAAAAGAATGGCACCCTATTCCCTGTATCATCCATAGGGTTCTGGTCAAAAGAATGGCACCCTATTCCCTGTATCATCCATAGGGTTCTGGTCAAAAGAATGGCACCCTATTCCCTGTATCATCCATAGGGTTCTGGTCAAAATAATGGCACCCTATTCCCTGTATCATCCATAGGATTCTGGTCAAAATAATGGCACCCTATTCCCTGTATCATCCATAGGGTTCTGGTCAAAATAATGGCACCCTATTCCCTGTATCATCCATAGGGTTCTGGTCAAAATAATGGCACCCTATTCCCTGTATCATCCATAGGATTCTGGTCAAAATAATGGCACCCTATTCCCTGTATCATCCATAGGGTTCTGGTCAAAAGAATGGCACCCTATTCCCTGTATCATCCATAGGGTTCTGGTCAAAAGAATGGCACCCTATTCCCTGTATCATCCATAGGATTCTGGTCAAAATAATGGCACCCTATTCCCTGTATCATCCATAGGGTTCTGGTCAAAAGAATGGCACCCTATTCCCTGTATCATCCATAGGATTCTGGTCAAAATAATGGCACCCTATTCCCTGTATCATCCATAGGGTTCTGGTCAAAAGAATGGCACCCTATTCCCTGTATCATCCATAGGGTTCTGGTCAAAATAATGGCACCCTATTCCCTGTATCATCCATAGGATTCTGGTCAAAATAATGGCACCCTATTCCCTGTATCATCCATAGGGTTCTGGTCAAAATAATGGCACCCTATTCCCTGTATCATCCATAGGGTTCTGGTCAAAATAATGGCACCATATTCCCTGTATCATCCATAGGGTTCTGGTCAAAATAATGGCACCATATTCCCTGTATCATCCATAGGGTTCTGGTCAAAATAATGGCACCCTATTCCCTGTATCATCCATAGGGTTCTGGTCAAAATAATGGCACCATATTCCCTGTATCATCCATAGGGTTCTGGTCAAAATAATGGCACCATATTCCCTGTATCATCCATAGGGTTCTGGTCAAAATAATGGCACCATATTCCCTGTATCATCCATAGGGTTCTGGTCAAAAGAATGGCACCCTATTCCCTGTATCATCCATAGGATTCTGGTCAAAAGAATGGCACCCTATTCCCTGTATCATCCATAGGATTCTGGTCAAAATAATGGCACCCTATTCCCTGTATCATCCATAGGGTTCTGGTCAAAAGAATGGCACCCTATTCCCTGTATCATCCATAGGGTTCTGGTCAAAAGAATGGCACCCTATTCCCTGTATCATCCATAGGGTTCTGGTCAAAAGAATGGCACCCTATTCCCTGTATCATCCATAGGGTTCTGGTCAAAATAATGGCACCCTATTCCCTGTATCATCCATAGGGTTCTGGTCAAAATAATGGCACCATATTCCCTGTATCATCCATAGGGTTCTGGTCAAAATAATGGCACCCTATTCCCTGTATCATCCATAGGGTTCTGGTAAAAATAATGGCACCATATTCCCTGTATCATCCATAGGGTTCTGGTCAAAATAATGGCACCATATTCCCTGTATCATCCATAGGGTTCTGGTCAAAATAATGGCACCCTATTCCCTGTATCATCCATAGGGTTCTGGTCAAAATAATGGCACCCTATTCCCTGTATCATCCATAGGGTTCTGGTCAAAAGAATGGCACCCTATTTCCTGTATCATCCATAGGGTTCTGGTCAAAATAATGGCACCCTATTCCCTGTATCATCCATAGGGTTCTGGTCAAAAGAATGGCACCCTATTCCCTGTATCATTCATAGGGTTCTGGTCAAAAGAATGGCACCCTATTCCCTGTATCATCCATTGGGTTCTGGTCAAAATAATGGCACCCTATTCCCTGTATCATCCATAGGGTTCTGGTCAAAATAATGGCACCCTATTCCCTGTATCATCCATAGGGTTCTGGTCAAAAGAATGGCACCCTATTCCCTGTATCATCCATAGGGTTCTGGTCAAAATAATGGCACCCTATTCCCTGTATCATCCATAGGGTTCTGGTCAAAATAATGGCGCCGGAGAAGATGGCTGCCGTTTTACAGCCCTCTAACCAATTGTACTATTATGTGTGTTTTCTTTGCGTTATTTGTAATTTATTCTGTACATAATGTTTCTGCTACCGTCTCTTATAACCAAAAAGAGCTTCTGGATATCAGGACAGCGATTACTCACCTCGTATTGGACGAAGATTTTTTCTTCAACGAGTCGGACACAAAGGATATTCACCTGAAAAGTCCCAAATCCCTGTCATTCGCATGAGAAAGAGACTGAGATATCGTGGATGTAGGTCGGGGTGCCTTGTACGGATCCGACGGCGAGCGAGTAAACTGCCTCTTCCATCAATCCTATTAGCCAATGCTCAATCATTTGAGAACAAATTGGACGACCTAAGATCACGGATATCCTACCATTGGGACATTAAAAACTGTAATATCTTATGTTTCACCGAGTCGTGTCTGAACGACGACATGGATAACATACAGCTAGCGGGCTATACGCTACATCGGCAGGATAGAACGGCTGACTCCGGTAAGACAAGGGGTGGCGGTCTGTGTATATTTGTAAACAGCAGCTGGTGCACCAAATCTAATATTAAGGAAGTCTCGAGGTTTTGCTCGCCTGAGGTAGAGTATCTCATGATAAGCTGTAGACCACACTATTTACCAAGAGAGTATTCATCTACAGTTGAAGTTGGAAGTTTACATACACTTAGGTTGGAGTCATTAAAACTCGTTTTTCAACCACTCCACACATGTCTTGTTAACAAACTATAGTTTTGGCAAGTCGGTTAGGACATCTACTTTGTGCATGACACAAGTCATTTTTCCAACAATTGTTTACAGACTGATTATTTCACGTATAATTCACTATATCACAATTCCAGTGGGTCAGAAGTTTACATACACTAAATTGACTGTGCCTTTAAACAGCTTGGAAAATTCCAGAAAATGATGTCATGGCTTTAGAAGCTTCTGATACGTTAATTGAGTTTATTTATTTATTTTTTACAGGGACAGTGCACATTAATCAACGTTTCAGTAAAAGTGCCGGTTTTAGCCAGCCGGCTAATTTTCAACCGCAGTCCCTGGGCAGGTTATTAAAAACAATTACAATATAGACAATAACAACATAGAACAAGACATAGCATACAGACATAGCAACATAGGACAAACAAGACGTAGCATACAGACCGAGCAACATAGAACAAAAAGCAGCAAAACAAAATTCATAAAATTGACATAATTTGAGTAAATTGGAGGTGTACCTGTGGATGTATTTTAAGGCCTACCTTCAAACTCGGTGCTTCTTTGCTTGACATCATGGGAAAATCAAAAGAAATAAGCCAAGACCTCAGAAAAATAATTGTATACCTTCACAAGTCTGGTTCATCCTTGGGAGCAACTTCCAAACGCGTGAAGGTACCACGTTCATCTGTACAAACAATAGTACGCAAGTATAAACACCATGAGTTTATTATATTGTTCTGGGATTACAGTGGGTTTATTGTATTGTTCTGGGATTACAGTGGGTTTATTGTATTGTTCTGGGATTACAGTGGGTTTATTGTATTGTTCTAGGATTACAGTGGGTTTATTGTGTTGTTCTGGGATTACAGTGGGTTTATTGTGTTGTTCTGGGATTACAGTGGGTTTATTGTATTGTTCTGGGATTACAGTGGGTTTATTGTATTGTTCTGGGATTACAGTGGGTTTATTGTATTGTTCTGGGATTACAGTGGGTTTATTGTATTGTTCTGGGATTACAGTGGGTTTATTGTATGTTCTGGGATTACAGTGGGTTTATTGTATTGTTCTGGGATTACAGTGGGTTTATTGTATTGTTCTGGGATTACAGTGGGTTTATTGTTTTGTGATTACACTGGGTTTATTGTATTCTCTTGTGATTACACTGGGTTTATTGTATTCTCTTGTGATTAGTGGGTTTATTGTATTGTTTTGTGATTACAGTGGGTTTACTGTATTCTCTTGTGTGATTAGTGGGTTTATTGTATTCTCTTGTGATTACAGTGGGTTTATTGTATTCTCTTGTGATTACAGTGGGTTTATTGTATTCTCTTGTGATTACAGTGGGTTTATTGTATTGTTCTGTGATTACACTGGGTTTATTGTATTCTCTTGTGATTAGTGGGTTTATTGTATTGTTTTGTGATTACAGTGGGTTTATTGTATTCTCTTGTGATTACAGTGGGTTTATTGTATTGTTCTGTGATTAGTGGGTTTATTGTATTCTCTTGTGATTACACTGGGTTTATTGTATTGTCTTGTGATTACAGTGGGTTTATTGTATTGTCTTGTGATTACAGTGGGTTTATTGTATTCTCTTGTGATTACAATAAACCCACTGTAATCAGGTTTATTGTATTCTCTTGTGATTACAGTGGGTTTATGTATTCTCTTGTGATTACACTGGGTTTATTGTATTCTCTTGTGATTACAGTGGGTTTATTGTATTCTCTTGTGATTACAGTGGGTTTATTGTATTCTCTTGTGATTACAGTGGGTTTATTGTATTCTCTTGTGATTACACTGGGTTTATTGTATTCTCTTGTGATTACACTGGGTTTATTGTATTCTCTTGTGATTACACTGGGTTTATTGTATTCTCTTGTGATTACACTGGGTTTATTGTATTCTCTTGTGATTACACTGGGTTTATTGTATGCTCTTGTGATTACAGTGGGTTTATTGTATGCTCTTGTGATTACAGTGGGTTTATTGTATTCTCTTGTGATTACACTGGGTTTATTGTATTCTCTTGTGATTACACTGGGTTTATTGTATTCTCTTGTGATTACACTGGGTTTATTGTATTCTCTTGTGATTACACTGGGTTTATTGTATTCTCTTGTGATTACACTGGGTTTATTGTATTCTCTTGTGATTACACTGGGTTTATTGTATTCTCTTGTGATTACACTGGGTTTATTGTATTCTCTTGTGATTACAGTGGGTTTATTGTATTCTCTTGTGATTACAGTGGGTTTATTGTATTCTCTTGTGATTACAGTGGGTTTATTGTATTCTCTTGTGATTACAGTGGGTTTATTGTATTCTCTTGTGATTACACTGGGTTTATTGTATTGTCTTGTGATTACACTGGGTTTATTGTATTGTCTTGTGATTACACTGGGTTTATTGTATTGTCTTGTGATTACACTGGGTTTATTGTATTCTCTTGTGATTACACTGGGTTTATTGTATTCTCTTGTGATTACAGTGGGTTTATTGTATTATCTTGTGATCACAGTGGGTTTATTGTATTCTCTTGTGATTACAGTGGGTTTATTGTATTCTCTTGTGATTACAGTGGGTTTATTGTATTCTCTTGTGATTACAGTGGGTTTATTGTATTCTCTTGTGATTACAGTGGGTTTATTGTATTATCTTGTGATCACAGTGGGTTTATTGTATTCTCTTGTGATTACAGTGGGTTTATTGTATTCTCTTGTGATTACAGTGGGTGAGCCTGATGCCAGGTCCTGGTTAGAGCAACATGTTGTGACTCCGTACTGGCAGGGTCACACTCCCCGCTTCCCCCACAGTCTCCATCTACACTCCAACCTGCTCAACATCTGGTATGACCCCTGAACCCATAATACAACCTGGGTTGAGTCCCAAATAGCACCCTATTCCCTATATAGTACACTACTTTTGACCAGGCCCAAAGGGTTCTGGGCAGACATGGTTATCTGTGCATGCCATGTTGACGTTTGTGAAGAGATTATAATCTCAAATCGTAAAGCCTTATTGCGTTGGTTGTTCTCCACAGGGACCAACACTTGTACAACACTGACCCATTGTATCTGCCTGAAGAGAAAGCCTTTGTCACCGAGACCCAAGTGATCCGGGAGACACTGTGGTAAGATGGGATGATTCTCTAGGGAGACACTGTGGTAAGATGGGATGATTCTCTAGGGAGACACTGTGGTAAGATGGGATGATTCTCTAGGGAGACACTGTGGTAAGATGGGATGATTCTCTAGGGAGACACTGTGGTAAGATGGGATGATTCTCTAGGGAGACACTGTGGTAAGATGGGATGATTCTCTTGGGAGACACTGTGGTAAGATGGGATGATTCTCTTGGGAGCGACTGTCGACCTTTCCATGCTGGCAGGTTGTGTAATTCCACTGAGACCTGTTGTCATGATAGCCTTTACCATGCTAACTTTTACGAACCCCGTGGCTTTAAAAGTCTAGGGTGGATGGAAAAGAGATTCGTAACATAACTCATGCTAATTAGAATATTGACAAGGAACAGTGAGAACAAAATACACCGACAACCAAAAAGCTACCGTCAAACACAAAATGTTTATTATAAACACACGGTAAAGGTTTGGGGAAAAGGGGCTGAGCTGGACCCAAGGAATGAAACAATAAAGTCAAAAACCCCTAAACTGATCTTGCCTGCCTCAAGAACCGCTAAGCTACTGCTAACTACACAAACATTACAGTGGGTGGTCCACTCAGGTCTAACTAGTGTTTTTAGACAAGGTTTTCCTACGGGTAGTGTATGCCTAAGGGCAACTTGCTAAAAATCCCCTTTTCCCAGGAACAAACAACATAGTTACCATATGGAGTAAACCGCAAATGAGTGAGTACACAAAAAACAAGACACCACAGTATCCATACTCACAAACAAAACTAGTCTCTGTCAGAAAACACAACTGACTGGCTTTTAAAACAAGGGGATGTGTGATGTGATTGGGTAATGAAAACCAGAAACAGGTGGTGCAATCAGGAGAAGTGGCCACTGATTGGTCCACCTCAGCAATCAGCAGATGAACTGATGACTGACAGGTGGGACACACCAACGACCTCCAATCAGGAACATAAAGGACACCTGTGATTAGGGCAGAAGGAGAGGAAAAACACCAACAGGATACCTGGATCCATAACAACACCAACAGGATACCTGTATCCATAACACTAACCTTTTTAGACAATGAGCTTCGGACTCCTCCTCCTTCAGCCTTCATACTGGATAGTATATTTTCCTTCTGGACTAAATGAGCAGGAAAAAAATGAACCCTAACCCCTAACCCTAACCCTGGTGAATGAGGGGAAAAAGTATTTGATCCCCTGCTGATTTTGTACGTTTGCCCACTGACAAAGAAATGATCAGTCTATAATTTTAATGGTAGGTTTATTTGAACAGTGAGAGACAGAATAACAACAAAGAAAAACGCATGTCAAAAATGTTATACATTTCTTTGCATTTTAATGAGGGAAATAAGTATTTGACCCCCTCTCAATCAGAAAGATTTTTGGCTCCCAGGTGTCTTTTATACAGGTAACGAGCTGAGATTAGGAGCACACTCTTAAAGGAAGTGCTCCTAATCTCAGCTTGTTACCTGTATAAAAGACACCTGTCCACAGAAGCAATCAATCAATCAGATTCCAAACTCTCCACCATGGCCAAGACCAAAGAGCTCTCCAAGGATGTCAGGGACAAGATTGTAGACCTACACAAGGCTGGAATGGGCTACAAGACCATCGCCAAGCAGCTTGGTGAGAAGGTGACAACAGTTGGTGCGATTATTCGCAAATGGAAGAAACACAAAATAACTGTCAATCTCCCTCGGCCTGCGGCTCCATGCAAGATCTCACCTCGTGGAGTTGCAATGATCATGAGAACAGTGAGGAATCAGCTCAGAACTACACGGGAGGATCTTGTCAATGATCTCAAGGCAGCTGGGACCATAGTCACCAAGAAAACAGTTGGTAACACACTACGCCGTGAAGGACTGAAATCCTGCAGCGCCCGCTAGGTCCCCCTGCTCAAGAAAGCACATATACAGGGCCGTCTGAAGTTTGCCAATGAACATCTGAATGATTCAGAGGAGAACTGGGTGAAAGTGTTGTGGTCAGATGAGACCAAAATCGAGCTCTTTGTCATCAACTCAACTCACCGTGTTTGGAGGAGGAGGAATGCTGCCTATGACCCCAAGAACACCATCCCCACCGTCAAACATGGAGGTGGAAACATTATGCTTTGGGGGTGTTTTTCTGCTAAGGGGACAGGACAACTTCACCGCATCAAAGGGACGATGGACGGGGCCATGTACAGTCAAATCTTGGGTGAGAACCTCCTTCCCTCAGCCAGGGCATTGAAAATGGGTCATGGATGGGTATTCCAGCATGACAATGACCCAAAACACACGGCCAAGGCAACAAAGGAGTGGCTCAAGAAGAAGCACATTAAGGTCCTGGAGTGGCCTAGCCAGTCTCCAGACCTTAATCCCATAGAAAATCTGTGGAGGGAGCTGAAGGTTCGAGTTGCCAAACGTCAGGCTCGAAACCTTAATGACTTGGAGAAGATCTGCAAAGAGGAGTGGGACAAAATCCCTCCTGGGATGTGTGCAAACCTGGTGGCCAACTACAAGAAACATCTGACCTCTGTGATTGCCAACAAGGGTTTTGCCACCAAGTACTAAGTCATGTTTTGCAGAGGGGTCAAATACTTATTTCCCTCATTAAAATGAAAATCAATTTATAACATTTTTGACATGCGTTTCTCTGGATTTTTGTTGTTGTTATTCTGTCTCTCACTGTTCAAATAAACCTACCATTAAAATCATAGACTGATCATGTGTTTGTCAGTGGGCAAACGTACAAAATCAGCAGGGGATCAAATACTTGTTTCCCCCACTGTAAAATATAGAGGGATCTGGTGAATGTACTAGTAACCTTCATACTGCAGTGTAATTTCTGGGGACTATATAATGGAGAAAACAACCCTGGTCCCTAATGGTGGGAGGGGTGGTAGTGGGCGTGCCCAATGCCGCAATTTTAGAGGCCCTCCTCTTGGGCCACAGAGACAAAATGTTGCTGTTTTCAAGCTTCCTGCAATTCTACACATTTGGCCATGGCTTATGCCTTGTTCCTATGCTATCTGATTGACTCAAACATTATAACAAAATCAATGGGGGTAATGCCATGACATTTTTGGAATTTGAGATTCTCCCTGACTGTCTAGTTTTTTGTATGTTTTAATGTTATACATTTTTTGCAGTGGCGTAGTGTGCCGCTGCTAAATGCATATTCCTGGAAACACCGATTCTGTACTTAGTTTGTCCTGAGTGTTTTTAAAGACATGCTCCCAGGCCTCTACGCTCACATTTCTTACAAGGAGCCTTGTGCTGCTAAGTAGAAAAATTAAGGAGCACATAAAGAAATTAAGGAGCACATAAAGAAATTTAGGAGCACAATAAAAGTATTTGAGGAAGAGTGTTTTTATGAAATTACTAAAAGTTCATGAAATAAAATAGGCTTGGGCAGTATACCATATATACCAGGGTAAGGACTAGAATAAGGAAACTCTTAGTTTGAAAGTGACTTGTTTTCTGGAAGCTGTGCCCCCTAGCAATGCGAGTTCCAGCCACTGAGCTTCAGCTAGCAAGATGCACACACAGCAGAGAAAGAAGAGGCGTGCTTCACAGATATGACGTAGGACTACATTTTTTGGGGACCCGTTTTGGCTCTTGAGCACTACTGTCAGAGCTACTGGTTAAAAAGTATGCAAATGTTCCGGAAATTCTCTTAAGGGCTTTAGTTGACCCATGGTTGTTTGTTCCCAGGCTGCTCTCTGGGGTGAAGAAACACTTTATATTCCAGCATCAGGACGGAAAAGTGGTGGTCAGGAATGACGTGGTGGTCACTCACCTGACTAACGTAAGACTAAAGTCCAATCATCATTACCTGTGTATACTTTTCTTATTAACAATCTTGAACAAGTTTGGTCTCTTAACATTGGAGTTCCCTGTCTAACCCCATCTCTCTCTCTCTACTCTTTATCTCTCTCTCTCACACTCTCTTTCTCTCTCCCCTCTCTCTCTCTGTCTCTCTCTCTCTCCCTACTAGAACTGCCTACGGTCGGTGTTGGAGCACATAGCCGTCTACGGTCAGGCAGTGTTCCGGCTGCAGAGGTTTATAGACGAGGTAACTGGGTACAACACTGAGCCCTGTCCTCCAGGATCCTACTCCTCTAAGAAGGGCACTGAGCCTCCCTTCAGGACCTATCAAGCCTTTGTCTGGGCCCTCTATAAATACTTCACCTCCTTCAGACAGGAGCTCACCACCATAGAGAGAGACCTCATAGGGAAAGGCAGGTTCACCTTTCATCGTTATGTGTTGAACCTTTCATCGTTATGTGTTGAACCTTTCATCGTTATGTGTTGAATACTTTATCCTGTGGCTTCTGTCTGATGTATGCTGTGATTAGAGTTGCAAAATTCTGCTAACTTCCATATCGTGTTTGGAGGATTCCAGATTTAAATTTTTTAAATTTTAGTCATTTAGCAGACGCTCTTATCCAGAGCGAATTACAGGAGCAATTAGGGTTAAGTGCCTTGCTCAAGGGCACATCGACAGATTGGCTCGGGTATTAGAACCAGCGACCTTTCGGTTACTGGCACAACGCTCTTAACCACTAAGCTACCTGCTTAGATTTCTTGCTTACTCCTTTCTGATTCCGAGAATCTTTTACATTCTAAATGGGATTTCTGGAAAATCTGAGAATTCGGAGAAAGTTAATGGAATTTTGCAACCCTAACTGTTATGTAACTACCTGAAGCTGAGCTGTGACGCTGTTATAACCTGTTATAACCTCTCTGTAGATGAGACGGTGACCCTGTTATAACCTCTCTGTAGATCAGACGGTGACCCTGTTATAACCTGTTATAACCTCTCTGTAGATGAGACGGTGACCCTGTTATAACCTGTTATAACCTCTCTGTAGATGAGACGGTGACCCTGTTATAACCTCTCTGTAGATGAGACGGTGACCCTGTTATAACCTGTTATAACCTCTCTGTAGATGAGATGGTGACCCTGTTATAACCTCTCTGTAGATGAGACGGTGACCCTGTTATAACCTGTTATAACCTCTCTGTAGATGAGACGGTGACCCTGTTATAACCTGTTATAACCTCTCTGTAGATGAGACAGTGACCCTGTTATAACCTCTCTGTAGATGAGACAGTGACCCTGTTATAACCTCTCTGTAGATGAGACGGTGACCCTGTTATAACCTGTTAAAACCTCTGTAGATGAGACGGTGACCCTGTTATAACCTGTTATAACCTCTCTGTAGATGAGACGGTGACCCTGTTATAACCTCTGTAGATGAGACGGTGACCCTGGCGGGGGTGCTGGACAGACTGACCCCTCACCTGGCCCAGATCAAGGTGCTCCACAAGGTGTTCTGTACGGGTGTGGCAGAAGTACCCCCTGAGACCCCTAACGTGGTGCGGGCTTCACACCTGCTCAACACACTCTACAAGGCTATCATAGAGTACGACAGCGTGGGAGAGGCATCCGAACAGGCCGTGAGTGTTTGTGTTTACGTGTGAGTGTGACCGTGTCTGTGAGCGTGACCGTGTCTGTGAGCGTGTCTGTGAGCGTGACCGTGTCTGTGAGCGTGACCGTGTCTGTGACCGTGTCTGTGAGCGTGACCGTGTCTGTGAGCGTGACCGTGTCTGTGAGCGTGACCGTGTCTGTGAGCGTGACCGTGTCTGTGAGCGTGACCGTGTCTGTGAGCGTGACCGTGTCTGTGAGCGTGACCGTGTCTGTGAGCGTGACCGTGTCTGTGAGCGTGACCGTGTTTGTGTGACCGTGTCTGTGAGTGTGCATTTCTCTGTCTGTTAGTGTGTTTGTTTTGTATCTATAATATGCATGGCTTTGAGGCAGAGTTAATCGACTCCAAACAGCCAGGTGTAAGCGTCTAACCTCCCTGACCTCTGACCTAGGTGGCTCTGTTATTCTCTCTGTGGACAGAGACAGTCAGACCGTACCTGGAGATAGTGGATGAATGGATCGTTCATGGTCACCTGTTTGACCCCGCTAAAGAGTTCATCATTCAGAGGTATGGAACAAGCCTGTATAAGCCACGTTTCTGGTCATGTCATGAACATACTTATGCCTGGCACTCCTCAGGGTACTTAGGCCTGGCACTCCTCAGGGGTACTTAGGCCTGGCACTCCTCAGGGTACTTAGGCCTGGCACTCCTCAGGGTACTTAGGCCTGGCACTCCTCAGGGTACTTATGCCTGGCACTCCTCAGGGTACTTATGCCTGGCACTCCTCAGGGTACATAGGCCTGGCACTCCTCAGGGTACTTAGGCCTGGCACTCCTCAGGGTACTTAGGCCTGGCACTCCTCAGGGTACTTAGGCCTGGCACTCCTCAGGGTACATAGGCCGTTGATAAATGCTCTCTTTACATGTCATGAACATACACTATCAGTCAAAAGTTTGGACACACCTACTCATTCTATGGTTTCAAATAACACGTATGGAATCATGTAGTAACCAAATAAGTGTTCAACAAATCAAAATATAGTTTATATTTGAGATTCTTCCAATAGCCACCCTTTGTCTTGATGACAGCTTTGCACACTCTTGGCGTTCTCTCAACCAGCTTCATGAAGCAGTCACCTGGAATTAACAGGTGTTAATTGAAATGCAAAGAGTGTGCAAAGCTGTCATCAAGGCTAAGGGTGGCTGCTTTGAAAAACCTGAAATATAAAATATATTTTGATTTTGACTGGTAGTGTACTTATGCCTGGCACTCCTCAGGGTACATAGGCCGTTGATGAATGCTCTCTTTACATGTCATGACCGTGTTGAGTGTCATCTGTCAAAACTAGAACTACGGGTGCATTCCAAGTGGCACCATATTCCCTATATAGTGCACTACTTTTGACCAGAGCCCATAGGGAATAGGGTGCCATTTAGGAAACAGATTATATGTTAGTTGAGTTTTTTGTTGTTGCCTGTTTTAACACTGAAAAGGCTTTTTCTAAATTAAAATATCCATGTGACATTGTTACATACAAGGATATATCATGACATTTTCAAATTGTTCATTTAATAAAACAACAAACTTTTCAATGTGTTTTTTTTTACGATGTGCCCCATAAAAAGACCGGTAGCCAACCGGTAGCCTTCACCTGTGTAGCTTGTTTATGTTAGCCAATCAGAGGCTCCATGTGGAGTAACAGTTCACTAATGCAATGCAAGATGGAATACAATTAGGGAATTAAAAGTTAGAGAAATGAGAAGGAGTGGGTTACAACGAGCAACCAACAGATAGGCCAGTGACACGTCTACATTTAATCCCTTCAAATGTAGGCTGGAACACAACAACATGTGAAAAAAGTCAAGGGGTGTGAATACTCTCTGAAGGTAGTATAGATGTCATATGACCGGGGTGTGAATACTCTCTGAAGGTAGTATAGGATTTCATATGACCGTTAAAAATCAAGGTTATCATCTGAAGTTATTCAATCTAATTTAAAAAATGCTCTAATAAATATACAGTATTAACCATCTAGCAGGTTATATTTTTGTGATCGAGTTGCCACAATAAGTCAGTAGCATACAAGTAAATGATGGAGGTGTGAGAATAGGAGGAGCAACCAACAGGCAGGCCTGTTGTTTAAATGATGGAGTTGGGGAGAATTAGGAGCAACCAATCAGGCAGGGCTGTTGTTTAATATGAAGGAGTTGGGGAGAATAGGAGCAAACCAACCAGTGCGGGCTGTTGTTTAATATGAATGGAGTTTGGGAGAATAGGAGCCAACCAACAGGCAGGGGCTGTTGTTTAAAAATATGAATGGAGTTGGGGGAGAATAGGAGCAAACCAACAGGCAGGCTGTTTGCTTTAAAATATGAAAAGGGAGTTGGGGAGAATATGGAGCAACCAACAGGAGGGCGGCGTTTGTTAATATGAATGGAGTTGGGGAGAATAGGGAGCAACCAACAGGGCAGGGCTGTTGTTTAATAGGAATGGAGTTGGGGAGAATAGGAGCAACCAACAGGGCGAGGCTGTTGGTTTAATATGATGGAGTTGGGGAGAATAGGAGCAACCAACAGGCGGTGCGTTGGCTGTGTTTAATATGAATGGAGTTGGGGAGAATAGGAGCAACCAACAGGCAGGCTGTTGTTTAATATGAATGGAGTTGGGGAGAATAGGAGCAACCAACAGGCAGGCTGTTGTTTAATATGAATGGAGTTGGGGAGAATAGGAGCAACCAACAGGCAGGCTGTTGTTTAATATGAATGGAGTTGGGGAGAATAGGAGCAACCAACAGGCAGGCTGTTGGTTTAATATGAATGGAGTTGGGGAGAATGGGAGCAACCAACAGGCAGGCTGTTGTTTAATATGAATGGAGTTGGGGAGAATAGGAGCAACCAACAGGCAGGCGTTGTTTAATATGAATGGAGTGGGGAGAATAGGAGCCAACCAACAGGCAGGCTGTTGTTTAATATGAATGGAGTTGGGGAGAATAGGAGCAACCAACAGGCAGGCTGTTGTTTAATATGAATGGAGTTGGGGAGAATAGGAGCAACCAACAGGCAGGCTGTTGTTTAATATGAATGGAGTTGGGGAGAATAGGAGCAACCAACAGGCAGCTGTTTGTTTAATATGAATGGAGTTGGGGAGAATAGGAGCAACCAACAGGCAGGGCTGTTGTTTAAATGAATGGAGTTGGGGAGAATAGGAGCAACCAACAGGCGGGCTGTTGTTTAATATGAATGGAGTTGGGGAGAATAGGAGCAACCAACAGGCGGGCTGTTGTTTAATATGAATGGAGTTGGGGAGAATAGGAGCAACCAACAGGCGGGCTGTTGTTTAATATGAATGGAGTTGGGGAGAATAGGAGCAACCAACAGGCGGGCTGTTGTTTAATATGAATGGAGTTGGGGAGAATAGGAGCAACCAACAGGCGGGGCTGTTGTTTAATATGAATGGAGTTGGGGAGAATAGGAGCAACCAACAGGCGGGCTGTTGTTTAATATGAATGGAGTTGGGGAGAATAGGAGCAACCAACAGGCGGGCCTGTTGTTTTAATATGAATGGAGTTGGGGAGAATAGGAGCAACCAACAGGCGGCTGTTGTTTAATATGAATGGAGTTGGGGAGAATAGGAAGCAACCAACAGCGGGCTGTTGTTTAATATGAATGGAGTTGGGGAGAATAGGAGCAACCAACAGGGCGGGCTGGTTGTTTAATATGAATGGAGTTGGGGAGAATAGGAGCAACCAACAGGGCGGGCTGTTGTTTTAATATGAATGGAGTTGGGGAGAATAGGAGCAAACCAACAGGCGGGCTGTTGTTTAATATGAATGGGAGTTGGGGGAGAATAATAGAGCCAACCAACAGGCGGGCTGTTGTTTAATATGAATGGAGTTGGGGAGAATAGGAGCACCAACAGGCGGTGCTGTTGTTTAATATGAATGGAGTTGGGGAGAATAGGAGGCAACCAACAGGCGGGCTGTTGTTTAATATGAATGGAGTTGTGGGAGAATAGGACAACCAAAGGCGGCTGTTGTTTAATATGAATGGAGTTGGGGGAGAATAGGAGCAACCAACAGGGCGGGCTGTTGTTTAATATGAATGGAGTTGGGGGAATAGGAGCAACCAACAGGCGGGGCTGTTTGTTTAATATGAATGGAGTTGGGGAGAATAGGAGCAACCAACAGGCGGGCTGTTGTTTAATATGAATGGAGTTGGGGAGAATAGGAGCAACCAACAGGCGGGCTGTTGTTTAATATGAATGGAAGTTGGGGGAGAATAGGAGCGACCAACAGGCGGGCTGTTGTTTAATATGAATGGAGTTGGGGAGAATAGGAGCGACCAACAGGCGGGCTGTTGTTTAATATGAATGGAGTTGGGGAGAATAGGAGCGACCAACAGGCGGGCTGTTGTTTAATAAGAATGGAGTTGGGGAGAATAGGAGCGACCAACCAGGCGGGCTGTTGTTTAATATGAATGGAGTTGGGGAGAATAGGAGCGACCAACAGGCGGGCTGTTGTTTAATATGAATGGAGTTGGGGAGAATAGGAGCGACCAACAGGCGGGCTGTTGTTTAATATGAATGGAGTTGGGGAGAATAGGAGCAACCAACAGGCAGGCTGTTGTTAATATGAATGGAGTTGGGGAGAATAGGAGCAACCAACAGGCGGGCTGTTTGTTTAATATGAAGGGATTTGGGGAGAAATAGGAGCAACCAACGGGCGGCTGTTGTTTAATATGAATGGATTGGGGAGAATAGGAGCAACATACAGGCGGGCTGTTGTTTAATATGAATGGGTTGGGGAGAATGGGACCCAACCCAAGGCGGCGGGTGTTTAATATGAAGGGAAAGTTGGGGAGAATAGGGGCAACCAACAGGGGGGCTGTTTTTTTATATGAATGGATTTGGGGAGAATAGGAGCAACCAACAGGCGGGCTGTTGTTAATATGAATGGAGTTGGGGAGAATAGGAGCAACCAACAGGCGGGCTGTTGTTTAAATATGAATGGAGTTGGGAGAATAGGAGCAACCAAAGGCGGGCTTTGTTTTAATATGAAGGAGTTGGGGAGAATAGGAGCAACCCAAACGGCGGCTGTTGTTTAATATGAATGGAGTTGGGGAGAATAGGAGCACCAACAGGCGGGCTGTTGTTTAATATGAATGTAGTTGGGGGAGAATAGGAGCAACCAACAGGCGGGCTGTTTGTTTAATATGAATGGAGTTGGGGATAATAGGAGCACCAACAGGCGGGCTGTTGTTTAATATGAATGGGAGTTTGGGGGGAGAATAGGAGCAAACCAACAGCGGCTGATTTAATATGAATGGAGTTGGGGAGAATAGGACAACCAACAGCAGGCTGTTGTTTAATATGAATGGATGTTGGGGAGAATAGGAGCAACCAACAGGCAGGCTGTTTAATATGATGGAGTTGGGGGAAGAATAGGAGGCAACCAACAGCAGGCTGTTGTTTAATAAGAATGGAGTTGGGGAATAGGAGCAACCACAGGCAGGCTGTTGTTTAATAAGAATGGATTGGGGAGAATAGGAAGCAACCAACAGGCGGCTGTTGTTTATAATAATGGGAGTTGGGGAGAATAGGATCACCAACAGGCAGGCTGTTGTTTAATATGAAGGGAGTTGGGGGAATAGGAGCAACCAACAGGCGGGCTGTTGTTTATATGAAGGGAGTTGGGAGAATAGGAGAAACCAACAGGCGGGCTGTTGTTTTAATTAAATTTGGATTGGGGAAATAGGAGCAACCAACGGGCGGGCTGTTGTTTAATATGAATGGAGTTGGGAGAATAGGAGCAACCAACAGGCGGCTGTTTTTTAAATATGAATGGAGTTGGGGAGAATAGGAGCAACCACGGGCGGGCTTTTTTTAATATGAATGGAGTTGGGGAGAATGGGAGCAACCAACAGGCGGGCTGTTGTTTAATATGAATGGATTTGGGGGAGAATAGGAGCAACCAACAGGCGGGCTGTTGTTTAATATGAATGGAGTTGGGGAGAATAGGGGGCAACCAACAGGCGGGCTGTTTTTTAAATATTGAATGGAGTTGGGGAGAAAGGAGAAACCCAAACAGGCGGGCTGTTGTTTAATATGAATGGAGTTGGGGAGAATAGAGCAACCAACAGGCGGGGCTGTTGTTAATATGAATGGATTTGGGGGAGAATAGGAGCAACCAACAGGCAGCTGTTGTTTAATATGAATGGAGTTGGGGGAGAATAGGAGCAACCAACAGGCAGGCTGTTGTTTAATATGAATGGAGTTGGAGAGAATAGGAGCAACCAACAGGCAGGCTGTTGTTTAATATGAATGGAGTTGGGGAGAATAGGAGCAACCAACAGGCAGGCTGTTGTTTAATATGAATGGAGTTGGGGAGATAGGGAGCAACCAACAGGCAGGCTGTTGTTTAATATGAATGGAGTTGGGGAGATAGGGAGCAACCAACAGGCAGGCTGTTGTTTAATATGAATGGAGTTGGGGAGATAGGGAGCAACCAACAAGTGCATTTCTAAAGCTTCCAAAATAATGTTTATAATGGAGGGGGAATGCCAAGATGGAGGCACTTTGGCTTCAACACAGCGCCCCCTATCAGTCATATAGTGTATATATAGAAATCATTGGTCCTGACCCATATCTTCTCTGTATCCCCCAACCAGGAACAAGGACGTACCAGTGAATCACAGAGACTTTTGGTACGCCACCTACACCCTGTACAGTATCTCAGAGACGGTGGAGAGCGAGGAGAAGCTGAGTGACGCGGCCAGCGGGAGCAACGGAGGGGAGCAGGGATCCAGGTCTCAGCTCACCATGGTCTCCTTCCTCAAGCCGGTCCTCAAACAGATCATCATGGCTGGGAAGAGCATGCAGCTCCTCAAGAACCTGGACTGTAAAGAGACTGGCATACAATGTCCACTAGAGGGCTTTAGAGACTGGGCCAAAAGATTTGGGTCCACTAGAGGTCTGGTCTGTAGAGGCTGGGCAGACAGATGGCTCCACTAGAGGTCTGGCTGTAGAGGCTGGGCAACAGATGGCTCCCCTATAGGTCTGTAGAGGCTGGGCAGACAGATGACAGATGGCCCTCTAGAGGTCTGTAGAGGGTGGGCAGACAGATGCTCCACTAGAGGTCTGTAGAGGCGGGCAAGGAACAGATGGCTCCACTAGAGGTCTGTAGAGGCTGGGCAGACAGATGGCTCCACTAGAGGTCTGGTCTGTAGAGGCTGGGCAGACAGATGGCTCCACTAGAGGTCTGGTCTGTAGAGGCTGGGCAGACAGATGGCTCCACTAGAGGTCTGGTCTGTAGAGGCTGGGCAGACAGATGGCTCCACTAGAGGTCTGTAGAGACTGGGCAGACAGATGGCTCCACTAGAGGTCTGTAGAGGCTGGGCAGACAGATGGCTCCACTAGAGGTCTGTAGAGGCGTGAGCAGACAGATGGCTCCACTAAGGGTCTGTAGAGACTGGGCAGACAGATGGCTCCACTAGAGGTCTGTAGAGGCTGAGCAGACAGATGGCTCCACTAGAGGTCTGGTCTGTATGAGGCTGGGCAGACAGATGGCTCCACTAGAGGTCTGTATAGGCTGGGCGACAGATGGCTCCACTAGAGGTCTGTAGAGCTGGGCAGACAGATGGCTCCTCTAGAGGTCTGTAGAGACTGGGCAGACAGATGGCTCCACTAGAGGTCTGTAGAGGCTGGGCAGACAGATGGCTCCACTAGAGGTCTGTAGAGGCTGGGCAGACAGATGGCTCCACTAGAGGTCTGTAGAGACTGGGCAGACAGATGGCTCCACTAGAGGTCTGTAGAGGCTGGGCAGACAGATGGCTCCACTAGAGGTCTGTAGAGGCTGAGCAGACAGATGGCTCCACTAGAGGTCTGTAGAGGCTGGCAGACAGATGGTTTCCACTAGAGTCTGTAGAGGCTGGACAGACAGATGGCTCCACTAGAAGGTCTGTAGAGGCTGGGCAGACAGATGGTTTCCACTAGAGGTCTGTAGAGCTGACGACGATGTCACTAGAGGTTGTAGAGACTGGGCGGACAGATGGCTTCCAGAGGTCTGTAGAGACTGGGCAGACAGATGGCTCCACTAGAGGTCTGTAGAGGCTGGGCAGACAGATGGCTCCACTAGAGGTCTGTAGAGACTGGGCAGACAGATGGCTCCACTAGAGCTTAACTGGGCAGAACAGATGGCTCCACTAGAGGTCTGTAGAGGCTGGGCAGACAGATGGCTCCACTAGAGGTCTGTAGAGGACTGGGCAGAGACAGATGGCTCCACTAGAGGTCTGTAAGAGGCTGAGCAGACAGATGGCTCCACTAGAGGTCTGTAGAGGCTGGGGCAGACAGATGGCTCCACTAGAGGTCTTAGAGGCTGAGCAGACAGATGGCTCCACTAGAGGTCTGTAGAGACTGGGCAGACAGATGGCTCCACTAGAGGTCTGTAGAGGACTGGGCAGACAGATGGCTCCACTAGAGGTCTGTAGAGGCTGGGCAGACAGATGGCTCCACTAGAGGTCTGGTCTGTAGAGGCTGGGCAGACAGATGGCTCCACTAGAGGTCTGTAGAGACTGGGCAGACAGATGGCTCCACTAGAGGTCTGTAGAGACTGGGCAGACAGATGGCTCCACTAGAGGTCTGTAGAGGCTGGGCAGACAGATGGTTCCACTAGAGGTCTGGTCTGTAGAGGCTGGGCAGACAGATGGCTCCACTAGAGGTCTGTAGAGGCTGAGCAGACAGATGACAGATGGCTCCACTAGAGGTCTGTAGAGACTGGGCAGACAGATGGCTCCACTAGAGGTCTGGTCTGTAGAGGCTGGGCAGACAGATGGCTCCACTAGAGGTCTGTAGAGGCTGGGCAGACAGATGGCTCCACTAGAGGTCTGTAGAGGCTGGGCAGACAGATGGCTCCACTAGAGGTCTGTAGAGGCTGGGCAGACAGATGGCTCCACTAGAGGTCTGTAGAGGCTGGGCAGACAGATGGCTCCTCTAGAGGTCTGGTCTGTAGAGGCTGGGCAGACAGATGGCTCCACTAGAGGTCTGTAGAGGCTGAGCAGACAGATGACAGATGGCTCCACTAGAGGTCTGTAGAGGCTGGGCAGACAGATGGCTCCACTAGAGGTCTGTAGAGGCTGGGCAGACAGATGGCTCCACTAGAGGTCTGTTAGAGGCTGGGGCAGACAGATGGTTCCACTAGGGTCTGGTCTTAGAGGCTGGGCAGACAGATGGCTCCACTAGAGGTCTGGTCTGTAGAGGGTGGGGAACAGATGGCTCCACTAGAGGTCTGGGCTGTAGGGCTGGGGAGACAGATGGCTCCACTAGAGGTCTGTAGAGGCTGAGCAGACAGATGGCTCCACTAGAGGTCTTAGAGGCTGGGCAGACAGATGGCTCCACTATAGGTCTGTAGAGGCTGAGCAGACAGATGGCTCCACTATAGGTCTGGTCTGTTGAGGCTGGGCAGACAGATGGTTCCACTAGAGGTCTGTAGAGGCTGAGCAGACAGATGGCTCCACTAGAGGTCTGTAGAGGCTGGGCAGACAGATGGCTCCACTAGAGGTCTGTAGAGGCTGGGCAGACAGATGGCTCCACTAGAGGTCTGGTCTGTAGAGGCTGGGCAGACAGATGGCTCCACTAGAGGTCAGTAGAGGCTGAGCAGACAGATGACAGATGGCTCCACTAGAGGTCTGTAGAGGCTGGGCAGACAGATGACAGATGGCTCCACTAGAGGTCAGTTTTTGTCTGTAGCTGGTCTGCACTTAATCTTTAGTTGGTCTTTAGCTTGTCTGTAGTTCATCTTTAGCTGTTCTATAGCTGGTCTGGAGCTAGTCGGTAGCTGGTCTGGAGCTAGTCGGTAGCTGGTCTGGAGCTAGTCGGTAGCTGGTCTGGAGCTAGTCGGTAGCTGGTCTGGAGCTAGTCGGTAGCTGGTCTGGAGCTAGTCGGTAGCTGGTCTGGAGCTAGTCGGTAGCTGGTCTGGAGCTAGTCGGTAGCTGGTCTGGAGCTAGTCGGTAGCTGGTCTGGAGCTAGTCGGTAGCTGGTCTGTAGTTAATCTTTAGTTGGTCTGTAGTTCATCTTTAGTTGGTCCGTAGTTCATCTTTAGCTGGTCCGTAGCTGGTCCGTAGCTGGTCCGTAGCTGGTCCGTAGCTGGTCCATAGCTGGTCCATAGCTGGTCTGTTGCTGGTCCATAGCTGGTCTGTTGCTGGTCCATAGCTGGTCCATAGCTGGTCTGTTGCTGGTCCATAGCTGGTCCATAGCTGGTCCATAGCTGGTCTGTTGCTGGTCCGTAGCTGGTCCGTAGCTGGTCTGTTGCTGGTCCGTAGCTGGTCCGTAGCTGGTCCTAGCTGGTCCGTAGCTGGTCCATAGCTGGTCTGTTGCTGGTCCATAGCTGGTCCGTTGCTGGTCCATAGCTGGTCCGTAGCTGGTCCATAGCTGGTCCGTTGCTGGTCCATAGCTGGTCCATAGCTGGTCTGTTGCTGGTCCATAGCTGGTCCATAGCTGGTCCATAGCTGGTCCATAGCTGGTCTGTTGCTGGTCTGTAGCTGTTCTGTTGCTGGTCTGTAATTGGTCACCAGGCTAGTGTTTCTAGTGCAGAGTGTGGTACAGAGAGATGTGTTTGAGATGGAGGAGACAGACAACTTTTTGAGTACTGCGTAACCTCAGAGAGCAAACAAATGTGTGTTTCAGAATATACAGTATTATGGAACCAAAACATCGTGTTCCGATCTCATCCCTGAGCCTTGAGCTATAATCTAGCAAGTATGGCCCTATGGTCTAAAACCCCTGCTTTCTGCTTGGGTTCCTAATGTTCTCTGTATGTTTTAGATGCGGAAAGGAAGAGCTTGTACACTCTTTTCCTGGAGTCTGTTCAGTCCCGCCTCCGTTGCCGGGAGGACTCCCCCATGGATACAGTCACCGAGCAACAGGCCACTAAGCAGAGCCTGATCAAGATGCAGTCGATTGTAGCTCAGCATCTACAGATGGACGACATACATGACCCTCTACTGGCCATCAACTTCGCCAGGTGAGTGGAAGAGGAGAGACGGAGCAGAACGAGGAGACGGACGGCAGAGAGCGCGACAGAGTGAGACGGAGCGGACGATAGAGACGACGGAACAGAGTAGAGACGGAGCGGAACAGAGTAGAGACGTGAGCGGAACAGAGTAGAGACTGAGCGGAGCAGAGTAGAGACGGAGCGGAACAGAGTAGAGACGGAGCGGAACAGAGTAGAGACGGAGCGGAACAGAGTAGAGACGGAACGGAACAGAGTAGAGACGGACGGAACGGAAGAGACGGACGGAACGGAACAGAGTAGACGGAACGGAACAGAGTTAGAGGGGGCGGACAGAGTAGAGCGGAGCGGAACAGAGTAGAGACGGAGCGGAACAGAGTAGAGACGGACGGAACAGAGTAGAGACGGAACGGAACAGAGTAGAGACGGAGCGGAACAGAGTAGAGACGGAGCGGAGACGGAAACAGAGTAGAGACGGAACGGAACAGAGTGAGACGGGACGGAACAGTAGAGACGGAGCGGAAAGTACGAGACGGAGACGGAACAGAGTAGAGACGGGACGGAACGGAAAGAGCGAGAAGGACGGAACAGAGTCGAGACGGACGGAACAGAGTACGAGACGGGAGCGGAACAGAGTAGAGACGGACGAACGAGAAGACGAGGGACAGAGTGGACGGAGGGACGGAACAGAGTACGACGGACGGGACGGAACAGAGACGAGACGGAACGGAACAGAGACGGAGACGGGAACGAACAGAGTCGAGACGGGACGGAACAGAGTAGAGACGGACGGAACAGAGTCGAGACGGAGCGGAACGAGTAGAGACGGAGCGGAACAGAGTAGAGACGGAGCGGAACAGAGTAGAGACGGAGCGGAACAGAGTAGAGACGGAGCGGAACGGAGTAGAGACGGAGCGGAACGGAGTAGAGACGGAGCGGAACGGAGTAGAGACGGAGCGGAACGGAGTAGAGACGGAGCGGAACGAGAGTAGAGACGGAGCGGAACGAGTAGAGACGGAGCGGAACAGAGTAGAGACGGAGCGGGAACGGAGAGGTAGAGACGGGAGGAACGAGTGAGACGGGACGGAACGAGAGTCGAGACGGGACGGAACGGAGTCGAGACGGGACGGAACGGAGTCGAGACGGGACGGAACGGAGTCGAGACGGGACGGAACGGAGTCGAGACGGAACGGAACAGAGTAGCGAGACTGAACGGAACAGAGTAGAGTAGAGACGGAGCGGAACGGAGTGGAGTAGAGACGGAGCGGAACGGAGTGGAGTAGAGACGGAGCGGAACGGAGTGGAGTAGAGACGGAGCGGAACGGAGTGGAGTAGAGACGGGAACGGAGTAGAGTAGAGACGGAACGGAACGGAGTAGAGTAGAGACGGAACGGAACGGAGTAGAGTAGAGACGGAACGGAACAGAGTAGAGACGGAACGGAACAGAGTAGCGAGACTGAACGAGAGTCGAGAGGGAACGGAACGGAGTAGAGTAGAAATGGAACGAACAGAGTAGAGTAGAAACTGAACGAGAGTAGAGTAGAAGAGAGCGGAACGAGAAAGTAGAGTAGAAATGGAACGGAACAGAGTAGAGTAGAGACGGAACGGAACAGAGTAGAGACGGAACGGAACGGAGTAGAGTAGAGACGGAACGAGAGTAAGACGGAAGAAGAGTAGAGACGGAACGGAAACAGAGTAGAGAACGGAACGGAACAGAGTAGGAGAACGAGAGTGAGTAGAGAGGAAGAGTAGAGTGAGAGTGGAACGGAAGACGGAAGAGTAGAGAGAGGAACGTGAACGGAGTAAGAGTAGAGACGGAACGGAACAGAGTAGAGAGAACGGAACGAACGGAAGAGTGAAGAAGACGGAACGGAGTAAGATAGCGAACGAAAACAGAGTAGAGTAGAGAGAGGATGGAGAACGGAACGGAGAAGTAGAAGGAACAGTAACAGAGTAGAGTAGACGGAACGAAACAGAGTAGAGACGGACGAGTAGAGTAGAAGACGGAACGAGAGAGAGACGAACGGATAGAGTAGAAAGGAACGAACGAGTAGAGTAGAAGAGAGAAACGGAACGGAGAGAGTAGAGACGGAACGAATAGAGTAGAATGGAACGACGAGTAGAGACGGAAAGGAACGAGTAGAGACGGAAACGGAGACGGAGTAGAAGACGGAACAGAAAGAGTAGATAAGAGGAAGGAAAGAGAGTAGAGACGGAACGGAACAGAGTAGGAGAACTGAACGGAGAAGAGTAGAGTAGAGACGGACGGAACGAGTGGAGACGGAACGAACGAAGAGGGACAGAGTGAGAGAGCGGAACGGAACAGAGTAGAGTAGAGACGGAACGGAACAGAGTAGAAGGAGGAAGTAGGAGAGACGGAACAGAGTAGAGACGGAACGGAACAGAGTAGAGACGGAACGGAACGGAGTAGAGTAGAGACGGAACGGAACAGAGTAGAGACGGAACGGAACAGAGTAGAGACGGAACGGAACAGAGTAGAGACGGAACGGAACGAGTAAAGACGTGAGCGGAGTAAGAGAGAGAGGAAGGAGAACGGAACGGAGTAAGTAGAGACGGAACGGAACAGAGTAGAGACGGAACGGAACAGAGTAGAGACGGAACGGAACAGAGTAGAGACGGAACGGAACAGAGTAGCGAGACTGAACGGAGTAGAGTAGAGAGATGGAACGGAACGGAGTAGAGTAGAAATGGAACAGAACAGAGTAGAAGAAGAAAAGAGTGAGAAGACGGAACGAACAGAGTAGAGAGACGGAACGAGGAAGAGCGAAGGAACAGAGTAGAGTAGAAACGGAACAGAACAGAGTAGAGTAGAAACGGAACAGAGTAGAGTAGAGACGGAACAGAATAGAGTAGAGATGGAACAGAGTAGAGACGGAACGGAACAGTGAGAGAGAACGGAACGGAGTAAGTAGAGGACGAACGAGAGCGAGAAACGGAAGAACAGAGAGTGGAACAAAGAGTGAGAGACGGAACGAAAGAACAGAGTAAGTAGTAGAGACGGACGGAACAGA
The DNA here is from genome assembly GCA_902810595.1 of Coregonus sp. 'balchen'. Lineage (NCBI taxonomy): Eukaryota > Metazoa > Chordata > Actinopteri > Salmoniformes > Salmonidae > Coregonus > Coregonus sp. 'balchen'. Next base: position 62,790,397 of record LR778263.1, read on the forward strand.
GTAGAGTAGAAGGAACAGAGTAAACGGAACGGAGACAGAGTAGAGACGGAACGGAACAGAGTAGAGACGGAACAGAATAGAGTGAGAGATGGAACGAGAGTAGAACGGAACGGAACAGGAGTAGAGAGAGTGAGGGAACGGAGTAGAGTAGAAATGGAACAGAACAGAGTAGAGTAGAAACGGAACAGAACAGAGTAGAGTAGAAACGGAACAGAACAGAGTAGAGTAGAAACGGAACAGAACAGAGTAGAGTAGAAACGGAACAGAGTAGAGTAGAGACGGAACAGAATAGAGTAGAGATGGAACAGAGTAGAGACGGAACGGAACAGTAGTAGAACGGAACGAACAGGAAGAGTAGAACGGAAACGGAACAGAGTAGAGACGGAACAGAACAGAGTAGAGTAGAAATGGAACAGAACAGAGTAGAGTAGAAACGGAACAGAGTAGAGAAGGAACGGAACAGAGTGTAGAGAACGGAACGAGTAAACGGAGAACAGAGTAGAGTAGAAACGAACGAACAGAGTAGAGTAGAAACGGAACAGAGTAAGTAGAACGGAACAGATAGAGTAAGAGGAACAGAGTAAGAGACGGGACGAGAAGAGGGAACGAACGATGAAGAACGGAACGAACAGAGTAGAACGGAACGAACAGAGTGAAGAACGAACGAGACGAGGGAAAAACGGAAACAGAACGAACGGAACAGAGTGAGACGAACGGAACAGAGTAGAGACGGAACGGAACAGAGTAGAGACGGAACGGAACAGAGTAGAGACGGAACGGAACAGAGTAGAGACGGAACGGAACAGAGTAGAGACGGAGCGAGAGAGAAGATAGGAACGAGAGTGAGACGGGACGGAACAGAGTAGCGAGACGAACGGAACGGAGTAGAAGACGAACGGAAGAGAGAGGAACAGAACGAGTAGAGTAGAAGAGAAGAAGGAACGAAGAGTAGAAACGGAAACGAAAGAGTAAGAACGGAACGGAACAGAGTAGAGTAGAAATGGAACAGAACAGAGTAGAGTAGAAATGGAACAGAGTAGAAACGGAACGGAAACAAGTAAAGTAAGAACGGAACGGAACAGAGTGAGAGGAAACGAACAGAGTAGAGTAGGAACGGAACAGTAAGTAGAGTAGAACGGAACAGAGAACGGAGTAGAGTAGAACGGAACGGAACAGAGTAGAGAGAAAGGAACGAACAGAGTAGAGTAGAAATGGAACAGAGTAGAGACGACGGAACAGAGTAGAGACGGAACGGAACGGAGAGTAGAGACGGAACGGAACGGAGAGTAGAGACGGAACGGAACAGAGTAGAGACGGAACGGAACAGAGTAGAGACGGACGGAACAGAGTGAGAGGCGGAACAGAGTAGAGAGGAACGGAACAGAGACAGACGAGGAGTAGAGAAGACGGAACAGAACGAGTAGAGTAGAAATGGAACAGAACAGAGTAGAGTAGAAATGGAACAGAACAGAGTAGAGTAGAAATGGAACAGAGTAGACACGGAACGGAACAGAGTAGAGTAGAAATGGAACAGAAGTAGAGTAGAAGGAACAGAGTAGAGTAGAGAGGAACAGAGTAAGAGGGAACAGAGTAGAGACGGAACAGACAGTAGAAGTAGAAAAGGAACAGAACAGAGTAGAGTAGAAAGGAACAGAAAGTAGTAGAAGTTAGATAAGTTGGAACAGAGTAGAGACGGAACGGAACAGAGTAGAGAGATTGAACGGAACGGAGTAGAGACGAAGGGACTAGAAAGCGGACAAACCAGTAGAGTCACGGAACAAACGAGTGAGTAGAAAGGACAACAGAACAGATTAGAGTGAGACGGAATGGAACAGAGTAGACACGGAACGGACAGAGTAGAGTAGGAAAGGAACAGATAGAGCACTGGAACGGAACAAGTAGAGTAGAAAGGAACAAGTAGGACGGACGAGTAGAGTGAGAATGAGAACGAGTAGTGACGGAACGGACAGAGTAGAGACGGAACGGACAGAGTAGAGACGGAACGGAACAGAGGTAGAGACGGACAAACAGTACAGGAACGATAGAGTACGAGACTAGACAGAGAGTAGTTGAAATGGAACGACGAGTGAGTAGAAATGGCAGAACAGAGTAGACACGGAACGGAACAGAGTAGAGTAGAAATGGAACAGAACAGAGTAGAGTAGAAATGGAACAGAGTAGAAACGGAACGGAACAGAGTAGAGTAGAAATGGAACAGAGTAGAGTAGAAACGGAACAGAGTAGAGTAGAGACGGAACAGAACAGAGTAGAGAAGAGAACGGAACAGAACAGAGTAGAGTAGAAATGGAACAGAACAGAGTAGAGTAGAAATGGAACAGAGTAGAGACGGAACGGAACAGAGTAGAGACGGAACGGAACAGAGTAGAGACGGACGGGACGGAACAGAGTAGAGACGGGACGGAACAGAGTCGAGACGGGACGGAACAGAGTCGAGACGGGACGGAACAGAGTAGAGACGGAACGGAACGGAGTAGAGACGGAACAGAGTAGATGTAGTAGAGATGGAACGGAACAGAGTAGAGACGGAACAGAGTCGAGTAGGGACAGAGCAGAGTAGAGATGGAACAGAGTAGAGACGGAGTAGCGACAGAACCGAGTAGAGACAGAACCGAGTAGAGACAGAACCGAGTACAGAAGAGACGGAAAACAGAGAAGAGACGGAAAGGAACAGAGTAGAGCAGAGACAGAACAGAGTAGAGACGGAACGGAACGGAGTAAAGACGGAACAGAGTAGAGACAGAACAGAGTAGAGACGAGACAGAACAGAGTAGAGAAGAGACATAACAGAGTAGAGACGGGACGGAACAGAGCGGAGACGGAACAGAGCAGCGTAGAACAGAACAGTTAAAGTCTCAGTATCTGTGTTTAGACAGGCAGCCCAATTATGATATTTTTTTACTAATTGGTCTTTTGACCAATCAGATCGGCTCTGAAAAAAGATATGTGATTGTTCAAAAGACCAATTAGTGGAAAACTATCATTGAATTTGTGGCTCCAGAAAGCTTAACCCCTACCCCCAGCTCTGGTAACTCCTCAACCCCAACCCCCTCCAGGCTCTACCTGGAGCAGAGTGACTTCCACCAGAGATTCTCAGGCGGTGACGTGATCGTGGACCGTTCATCGGAATCAGTGACGTGTCAGACATTTGAGCTGACGCTGCGCTCCTGCCTCTACCCACACATCCAGAAGAGGTACATCGAGTGCTGCGGCAACCTCATGACCACCCTGAAGAAGGACTACAGGTAACGTTTCTATGTCTGTCTGTCATTACTCTAGTCCTCCAGGGCCAAGTGTCTGTCTGTCATTACTCTAGTCCTCCAGGGCCAAGTGGTCTGTCTGTCATTACTCTAGTCCCTCCAGGGCCAAGTGTCTGTCTGTCATTACTCTAGTCCTCCAGGGCCAGTGTCCTGTCAGTCATTACTGTAGTCCTCCAGGGCCAAGTGTCTGTCAGTCATTACTCTAGTCCTCCAGGGCCAAGTGTCCTGTCTGTCATTACTCTAGTCCTCCAGGGCCAAGTGTCTGTCTGTCATTACTCTAGTCCTCCAGGGCCAAGTGTCTGTCTGTCATTACTCTAGTCCTCCAGGGCCAAGTGTCTGTCAGTCATTACTGTAGTCCTCCAGGGCCAAGTGTCTGTCAGTCATTACTCTAGTCCTCCAGGGCCAAGTGTCTGTCAGTCATTACTCTAGTCCTCCAGGGCCAAGTGTCTGTCTGTCAATTACTCTAGTCCTCCAGGGCCAAGTGTCTGTCAGTCATTACTGTAGTCCTCCAGGGCCAAGTGTCTGTCAGTCATTACTCTAGTCCTCCAGGGCCAAGTGTCTGTCTGTCATTACTCTAGTCCTCCAGGGCCAAGTGTCTGTCTGTCATTACTCTAGTCCTCCAGGGCCAAGTGTCTGGTCTGTCATTACTCTAGTCCTCCAGGGCCAAGTGTCTGTCTGTCATTACTCTAGTCCTCCAGGCCAAGTGTCTGTCAGTCATTACTGTAGTCCTCCAGGGCCAAGTGTCTGTCAGTCATTACTCTAGTCCTCCAGGGCCAAGTGTCTGTCTGTCATTACTCTAGTCCTCCAGGGCCAAGTGTCCTGTCAGTCATTACTCTAGTCCTCCAGGGCCAAGTGTCTGTCAGTCATTACTGTAGTCCTCCAGGGCCAAGTGTCCTGTCAGTCATTACTCTAGTCCTCCAGGGCCAAGTGTCTGTCTGTCATTACTCTAGTCCTCCAGGGCCAAGTGTCTGTCAGTCATTACTGTAGTCCTCCAGGGCCAAGTGTCTGTCAGTCATTACTCTAGTCCTCCAGGGCCAAGTGTCTGTCTGTCATTACTCTAGTCCCTCCAGGGCCAAGTGTCTGTCTGTCATTACTCTAGTCCTCCAGGGCCAAGTGTCTGTCAGTCATTACTGTAGTCCTCCAGGGCCAAGTGTCTGTCAGTCATTACTCTAGTCCTCCAGGGCCAAGTGTCTGTCTGTCATTACTCTAGTCCTCCAGGGCCAAGTGTCTGTCTGTCATTACTCTAGTCCTCCAGGGCCAAGTGTCTGTCTGTCATTACTCTAGTCCTCCAGGGCCAAGTGTCTGTCTGTCATTACTCTAGTCCTCCAGGGCCAAGTGTCTGTCTGTCATTACTCTAGTCCTCCAGGGCCAAGTGTCTGTCAGTCATTACTCTAGTCCTCCAGGGCCAAGTGTCTGTCAGTCATTACTGTAGTCCTCCAGGGCCAAGTGTCTGTCAGTCATTACTCTAGTCCTCCAGGGCCAAGTGTCCTGTCTGTCATTACTCTAGTCCTCCAGGGCCAAGTGTCTGTCAGTCATTACTCTAGTCCTCCAGGGCCAAGTGTCTGTCAGTCATTACTGTAGTCCTCCAGGGCCAAGTGTCTGTCAGTCATTACTCTAGTCCTCCAGGGCCAAGTGTCTGTCTGTCATTACTCTAGTCCTCCAGGGCCAAGTGTCTGTCAGTCATTACTGTAGTCCTCCAGGGCCAAGTGTCTGTCAGTCATTACTCTAGTCCTCCAGGGCCAAGTGTCTGTCTGTCATTACTCTAGTCCTCCAGGGCCAAGTGTCTGTCTGTCATTACTCTAGTCCTCCAGGGCCAAGTGTCTGTCAGTCATTACTGTAGTCCTCCAGGGCCAAGTGTCTGTCAGTCATTACTCTAGTCCTCCAGGGCCAAGTGTCTGTCTGTCATTACTCTAGTCCTCCAGGGCCAAGTGTCTGTCTGTCATTACTCTAGTCCTCCAGGGCCAAGTGTCTGTCTGTCATTACTCTAGTCCTCCAGGGCCAAGTGTCTGTCAGTCATTACTCTAGTCCTCCAGGGCCAAGTGTCTGTCTGTCATTACTCTAGTCCTCCAGGGCCAAGTGTCTGTCAGTCATTACTCTAGTCCTCCAGGGCCAAGTGTCTGTCAGTCATTACTGTAGTCCTCCAGGGCCAAGTGTCTGTCAGTCATTACTCTAGTCCTCCAGGGCCAAGTGTCTGTCTGTCATTACTCTAGTCCTCCAGGGCCAAGTGTCTGTCAGTCATTACTGTAGTCCTCCAGGGCCAAGTGTCTGTCAGTCATTACTCTAGTCCTCCAGGGCCAAGTGTCTGTCAGTCCATTACTCTAGTCCTCCAGGGCCAAGTGTCTGTCTGTCATTACTCTAGTCCTCCAGGGCCAAGTGTCTGTCAGTCATTACTGTAGTCCTCCAGGGCCAAGTGTCTGTCAGTCATTACTCTAGTCCTCCAGGGCCAAGTGTCTGTCTGTCATTACTCTAGTCCTCCAGGGCCAAGTGTCTGTCTGTCATTACTCTAGTCCTCCAGGGCCAAGTGTCTGTCTGTCATTACTCTAGTCCTCCAGGGCCAAGTGTCCTGTCAGTCATTACTCTAGTCCTCCAGGGCCAAGTGTCTGTCAGTCATTACTGTAGTCCTCCAGGGCCAAGTGTCTGTCAGTCATTACTCTAGTCCTCCAGGGCCAAGTGTCTGTCAGTCATTACTCTAGTCCTCCAGGGCCAAGTGTCTGTCAGTCATTACTCTAGTCCTCCAGGGCCAAGTGTCTGTCAGTCATTACTCTAGTCCTCCAGGGCCAAGTGTCTGTCAGTCATTACTCTAGTCCTCCAGGGCCAAGTGTCTGTCAGTCATTACTCTAGTCCTCCAGGGCCAAGTGTCTGTCTGTCATTACTCTAGTCCTCCAGGGCCAAGTGTCTGTCAGTAATTACTCTAGTCCTCCAGGGCCAAGTTCTGTCAGTCATTACTCTAGTCCTCCAGGGCCAAGTGTCTGTCAGTCATTACTCTAGTCCTCCAGGGCCAAGTGTCTGTCAGTCATTACTCTAGTCCTCCAGGGCCAAGTGTCTGTCAGTCATTACTCTAGTCCTCCAGGGTCAAGTGTCTGTCAGTCATTACTCTAGTCCTCCAGGGCCAAGTGTCTGTCTGTCATTACTCTAGTCCTCCAGGGCCAAGTGTCTGTCTGTCATTACTCTAGTCCTCCAGGGCCAAGTGTCTGTCAGTAATTACTCTAGTCCTCCAGGGCCAAGTGTCTGTCAGTCATTACTCTAGTCCTCCAGGGCCAAGTGTCTGTCAGTCATTACTCTAGTCCTCCAGGGCCAATGTCTGTCAGTCATTACTCTAGTCCTCCAGGGCCAAGTGTCTGTCAGTCATTACTCTAGTCCTCCAGGGCCAAGTGTCTGTCTGTCATTACTCTAGTCCTCCAGGGCCAAGTGTCTGTCAGTCATTACTCTAGTCCTCCAGGGTCAAGTGTCTGTCAGTGGGTGTTCATTCTTCCCTTGTACTTCATTGATCAATTAAGGTCATTGACTAGTTCATTGAAACATACCAGGTACAGTATTGGGTATAGGCTTCATCCCACATGGCACACTATTCCCTATATAGTGCACTACTATTGATAACTATTCCCTATATAGTGCACTACTATTGAAATTTATATGCACTACTAGTGATAACTATTCCCTATATAGTGCACTACTATTGATAACTATTTCCCTATATAGTGCACTACTATTGATAACTATTCCCTATATAGTGCACTACTATTGATAACTATTCCCTATATGTGCACTACTATTGATAACTATTCCCTATAATAGTGCACTACTATTGATAACTATTCCCTATATAGTGCACTACTATTGATAACTATTCCCTATATAGTGCACTACTATTGATAACTATTCCCCGATATAGTGCCACTACTATTGATAACTATTCCCTATATAGTGCACTACTATTGATAACTATTCCCTATATAGTGCACTACTATTGATAACTATTCCCTATATAGTGCACTACTATTGATAACTATTCCCTATATAGTGCACTACTATTGATAACTATTCCCTATATAGTGCACTACTATTGATAATTCCTAAATGCACGATTGATACTATTCCCTATATAGTGCACTACTATGATAACTATTCCCTATATAGTGCACTACTATTGATAACTATTCCCTATATAGTGCACTACTATTGATAACTATTCCCTATATAGTGCACTACTATTGATAACTATTCCCTATATAGTGCACTACTATTGATAACTATTCCCTATATAGTGCACTACTATTGATAACTATTCCCTATATAGTGGCACTACTATTGGATAACTATTCCCTATATAGTCTTGCAACTATTCCCTATATAGTGCACTACTATTGATACTATTCCCTATATGTGCACTACTATTGATAACTATTCCCTATATAGTGCACTACTATTGATAACTATTCCCTATATAGTGCACTACTATTGATAACTATTCCCTATATAGTGCACTACTATTGATAACTATTCCCTATATAGTGCACCGCAGCCCTATTTAGCCCTGGTCAAAAGTAGTGCACTATATAGGAATGGCGTATCATTTGGGACTCACTAATAGTCCCAGTACTGTAGGACTGACTGACACAGATGTTCCTGGTCCCTCCCCCAGACATCTGGAGGACCTCCAGGATGACTTCTACAGCTGTTATAGGCCCTGTACTAACCTAACCTTTAACCCCCAGACATCGGGAGGACCTCCAGGATGACTTCTACAGCTGTTATAGGCCCTGTGCTAAGCCTAACCTTTAACCCCCAGACATCGGGAGGACCTCCAGGATGACTTCTACAGCTGTTATAGGCCCTGTACTAACCTAACCTTTAACCCCCAGACATCTGGAGGACCTCCAGGATGACTTCTACAGCTGTTATAGGCCCTGTACTAACCTAACCTTTAACCCCCAGACATCGAGAGGACCTCCAGGATGACTTCTACAGCTGTTATAGGCCCTGTACTAACCTAACCTTTAACCCCCAGACATCTGGAGGACCTCCAGGATGACTTCTACAGCTGTTATAGGCCCTGTACTAACCTAACCTTTAACCCCCAGACATCGAGAGGACCTCCAGGATGACTTCTACAGCTGTTATAGGCCCTGTACTAACCTAACCTTTAACCCCCAGACATCTGGAGGACCTCCAGGATGACTTCTACAGCTGTTATAGGCCCTGTGCTAAGCCTAACCTTTAACCCCCAGACATCTGGAGGACCTCCAGGATGACTTCTACAGCTGTTATAGGCCCTGTACTAACCTAACCTTTAACCCCCAGACATCGAGAGGACCTCCAGGATGACTTCTACAGCTGTTATAGGCCCTGTACTAAACCTAACCTTTAACCCCCAGACATCTGGAGGACCTCCAGGATGACTTCTACAGCTGTTATAGGCCCTGTGCTAAGCCTAACCTTTAACCCCCAGACATCTGGAGGACCTCCAGGATGACTTCTACAGCTGTTATAGGCCCTGTGCTAAGCCTAACCTTTAACCCCCAGACATCTGGAGGACCTCCAGGATGACTTCTACAGCTGTTATAGGCCCTGTACTAACCTAACCTTTAACCCCCAGACATCGAGAGGACCTCCAGGATGACTTCTACAGCTGTTATAGGCCCTGTACTAACCTAACCTTTAACCCCCAGACATCTGGAGGACCTCCAGGATGACTTCTACAGCTGTTATAGGCCCTGTGCTAAGCCTAACCTTTAACCCCCAGACATCGGGAGGACCTCCAGTATGACTTCTACAGCTGTTATAGGCCCTGTACTAACCTAACCTTTAACCTCCAGACTGCTGGAATACCTCCAGGCCATGAGGAACTACTTCCTGTTGGAGGCAGGAGACACCATGTATGACTTCTATACAGCCATCTTTGATAAGGTCCTGGAGAAGGAGAGCTGGCAGCAGCTGGCGTTCCTCAACGTTCAACTGCAGGAGGCTGTGGGACAGCGGTGCCCAGAGGACAGCAGCAGGTACTGAAACACAGACTGGGCTCTCACTGGTTACACCACACACTGACTGGGCTCTCACTGGTTACACCACACACTGACTGGGCTCTCACTGGTTACACCACACACTGACTGGGCTCTCACTGGTTACACCACACACAGACTGGGCTCTCACTGGTTACACCACACACTGACTGGGCTCTCACTGGTTACAACCACACACTGACTGGGGCTCTCACTGGTTACACCACACACTGACTGGGCTCTCACTGGTTACAACCACACACTGACTGGGCTCTCACTAGGTTACACCACACCACTGACTGGGCTCTCACTGGTTACACCACACACTGACTGGGCTCTCACTGGTTACACCACACACTGACTGGGCTCTCACTGGTTACACCACACACTGACTGGGCTCTCACTGGTTACACCACACACTGACTGGGCTCTCACTGGTTACACCACACACTGACTGGGCTCTCACTGGTTACACCACACACTGACTGGGCTCTCATTGGTTACACCACACACATTTACATTACATTTACGTCATTTAGCAGATTGACTGGGCTCTCACTGGTTACACCACACACTGACTGGGCTCTCACTGGTTACACCACACACTGACTGGGCTCTCACTGGTTACACCACACACTGACTGGGCTCTCATTGGTCACACCCCACACTGACTGGGCTCTCACTGGTTACACCACACACTGACTGGGCTCTCACTGGTTACACCACACACTGACTGGGCTCTCACTGGTTACACCACACACTGACTGGGCTCTCATTGGTTACACCACACACATTTACATTACATTTACGTCATTTAGCAGATTGACTGGGCTCTCACTGGTTACACCACACACTGACTGGGCTCTCACTGGTCACACCCCACACTGACTGGGCTCTCATTGGTCACACCCCACACTGACTGGGCTCTCATTGGTCACACCCCACACTGACTGTGCTCTCATTGGTTACACCACACACTGATTGGGCTCTCATTTGGTAAGGGTTTGCTATGGTTTTGAGAGATTTTAGTGAGTTGATAGGCTAACTAATCTTACAGGATGTACATGTAATATCAACAATAGTGCTAGGCTAATAGTTGTGATGTTTTTTCCACGTTGATGGTATTGAATTTATTGTCACAATAAAGTAAATGAAAAATGAATTGAATCTCGCTTGTGTTTTTCAGGTTGTCCATCTTCCTGGAGACGATAGACCCAGTCAGAAAGAAACAGCCTGTTAATAATCTAGATGGTCTTACCCTCAGTTACAAGGTGAGCCAGCTACCAACCTTATCCACATGATAATCTAGATGGTCTTACCCTCAGTTACAAGGTGAGCCAGCTACCAACCTTATCCACATGATAATCTAGATGGTCTTACCCTCAGTTACAAGGTGAGCCAGCTACCAACCTTATCCACATGATAATCTAGATGGTTTTACCCTCAGTTACAAGGTGAGCCAGCTACCAACCTTATCCACATGATAATCTAGATGGTCTTACCCTCAGTTACAAGGTGAGCCAGCTACCAACCTTATCCACATGATAATCTAGATGGTCTTACCCTCAGTTACAAGGTGAGCCAGCTACCAACCTTATCCACATGATAATCTAGATGGTTCTTACCCTCAGTTACAAGGTGAGCCAGCTACCAACCTTATCCACATGATAATCTAGATGGTCTTACCCTCAGTTACAAGGTGAGCCAGCTACCAACCCTTATCCACATGATAATCTAGATGGTCTTACCCTCAGTTACAAGGTGAGCCAGCTACCAACCTTATCCACATGATAATCTAGATGGTCTTACCCTCAGTTACAAGGTGAGCCAGCTACCAACCTTATCCACATGATAATCTAGATGGTCTTACCCTCAGTTACAAGGTGAGCCAGCTACCAACCTTATCCACATGATAATCTAGATGGTTTTACCCTCAGTTACAAGGTGAGCCAGCTACCAACCTTATCCACATGATAATCTAGATGGTCTTACCCTCAGTTACAAGGTGAGCCAGCTACCAACCTTATCCACATGATAATCTAGATGGTCTTACCCTCAGTTACAAGGTGAGCCAGCTACCAACCTTATCCACATGATAATCTAGATGGTTTTACCCTCATTTACAAGGTGAGCCAGCTACCAACCTTATCCACATGATAATCTAGATGGTCTTACCCTCAGTTACAAGGTGAGCCAGCTACCAACCTTATCCACATGATAATCTAGATGGTCTTACCCTCAGTTACAAGGTGAGCCAGCTACCAACCTTATCCACATGATAATCTAGATGGTCTTACCCTCAGTTACAAGGTGAGCCAGCTACCAACCTTATCCACATGATAATCTAGATGGTCTTACCTCAGTTACAAGGTGAGCCAGCTACCAACCTTATCCACATGATAATCTATGATGGTTTACCCTCAGTTACAAGTGAGCCAGCTACCAACCTTATCCACATGATAATCTAGATGGTCTTACCCTCAAGTTACAAGGTGAGCCAGCTACCAACCTTATCCACATGATAATCTAGATGGTCTTACCCTCAGTTTACAAGGTGAGCCAGCTACCAACCTTATCCACATGATAATCTAGATGGTCTTACCCTCAGTTACAAGGTGAGCCAGCTACCAACCTTATCCACATGATAATCTAGATGGTTTTACCCTCAGTTACAAGGTGAGCCAGCTACCAACCTTATCCACATGATAATCTAGATGGTCTTACCCTCAGTTACAAGGTTGAGCCAGCTACCAACCTTATCCACATGATCATCTAGATGGTTTTAACCCTCAGTTACAAGGTGAGCCAGCTACCCAACCTTATCCACATGATAATCTAGATGGTCTACCCTCAGTTACAAGGTGAGCCAGCTACCAACCTTATCCACATGATAATCTAGATGGTCTTACCCTCAGTTACAAGGTGAGCCAGCTACCAACCTTATCCACATGATAATCTAGATGGTCCTTACCCTCATTACAAGGTGAGCCAGCTACCAACCTTATCCACATGATAATCTAGATGGTTTTACCCTCAGTTACAAGGTGAGCCAGCTACCAACCTTATCCCAATGATAATCTAGATGGTCTTACCCTCAGTTACAAGGTGAGGCCAGCTACCAACCTTATCCACATGATAATTCTAGATGGGTTTTAACCCTCAGTTACAAGTGAGCCAGCTACCAACCTTATCCACATGATAATCTAGATGGTCTTACCCTCAGTTACAAGGTGAGCCAGCTACCAACCTTATCCACATGATAACATGTTGGCTGTGGAGACGACTTTTCCCTGACCTTTTTTTCGCCGGACTAAAGGTCCCGAAGCTTCTTTGCATGTGCGGATCATGTTCTGTTTCTTTACCTCTACTTTACACACACGTTTCTGTGGTCTCCTCCCCTTCACGTTTCTGTGGTCTCCTCCCCTTCACGTTTCTGTGGTCTCCTCCCCTTCACGTTTCTGTGGTCTCCTCCCCTTCACGTTTCTGTGGTCTCCTCCCCTTCACGTTTCTGTGGTCTCCTCCCCTTCACGTTTCTGTGGTCTCCTCCCCTTCACGTTTCTGTGGTCTCCTCCCCTTCACGTTTCTGTGGTCTCCTCCCCTTCACGTTTCTGTGGTCTCCTCCTAGCACATTTTCGAATCAAGCATAAATTGGCTTTTAGTCTAAGCCTCCGTAATGGATTAGTTCACTGAGATTTGCGCAAATAAATATATATATTAGTTACTGCTCTACTAAAACTATCTCGGTCGACCAACAGCCTAACGACCAAACAATGGAGCAGTGGACTAATTGGGGTCAGCCCTACTGCGTACCCACATGCACTACTTTAGACCAGAGAATGGCACCCTATTCCCTATATAGTGCACTACATTTGACCAGAGAATGGCACCATATTCCCTATATAGTGCACTACTTTAGACCAGAGAATGGCACCCTATTCCCTATATAGTGCACTACTTTAGACCAGAGAATGGCACCCTATTCCCTATATAGTGCACTACATTAGACCAGAGAATGGCACCCTATTCCCTATATAGTGCACTACTTTAGACCAGAGAATGGCACCCTATTCCCTATATAGTGCACTACTTTAGACCAGAGAATGGCACCCTATTCCCTATATAGTGCACTACTTTAGACCAGAGAATGGCACCCTATTCCCTATATAGAGCACTACTTTAGACCAGAGAATGGCACCCTATTCCCTATATAGTGCACTACATTAGACCAGAGAATGGCACCCTATTCCCTATACAGTGCACTACATTATACCAGAGAATGGCACCCTATTCCCTATACAGTGCACTACTTTAGACCAGAGAATGGCACCCTATTCCCTATACAGTGCACTACTTTAGACCAGAGAATGGCACCCTATTCCCTATATAGTGCACTACTTTAGACCAGAGAATGGCACCCTATTCCCTATATAGTGCACTACTTTAGACCAGAGAATGAAACCCTATTCCCTATACAGTGCACTACTTTAGACCGGAGCCTTCTGGGCCATGGTCAAAAGCCCTATGTTCAAGTTTATTTTACAATTTGTAGGTATCGGAAAACACATAGGAATATGGCAGTAAATAGTTCAGGGTGCCATTTGTGACTGATTGTATATTTGTCCTGTGGGTTGTCCTGAAGGTGCCCTGGCCTGTTGACTGATTGTATATTTGTCCTGTGGGTTGTCCTGCAGGTGCCCTGGCCTGTTGACTGATTGTATATGGTGTCCTGTGGGTTGTCCTGCAGGTGCCCTGGCCTGTTGACTGATTGTATATTTGTCCTGTGGGTTGTCCTGCAGGTGCCCCTGGCCTGTTGACTGATTGTATATTTGTCCTGTGGGTTGTCCTGCAGGTGCCCTGGCCTGTTGACTGATTGTATATTTGTCCTGTGGGTTGTCCTGCAGGTGCCCTGGCCTGTTGACTGATTGTATATTTGTCCTGTGGGTTGTCCTGCAGGTGCCCTGGCCTGTTGACTGATTGTATATGTGTCCTGTGGGTTGTCCTGCAGGTGCCCTGGCCTGTTTGACTGATTGTATATTTGTCCCTGTGGGTTGTCCTGCAGGTGCCCTGGCCTGTTGACTGATTTATTTTCCTTGGGTTTTCCTCATTTTCCCTGGGCCTGTTGACTGTTTATATTTGGGGCCCCGTGGGTTTTCCTGCAGGGCCCCCGGCCTTTTTACGATTGTATATTTGTCCTTTGGTTGTCCGCAGGGGGCCCTGGCCGTTGACTA
>LR778263.1:62805001-62864230 GCA_902810595.1 Coregonus sp. 'balchen'
ACTCGCAAAAATCCTGGAATCATTGATTAATACTCAGCTTAGATCCCTTTTAACTGCTACATCTTTTCCTAATGGAAAACAGTCAGGGTTATAAGTACAGATATCTACTGTAGGGTTCAGACCAGGTCATAGTACCTGGTCTGAACCAGGTGACCTCTTGAGAACCACACCACCAATCAGAAAGATATGCTTGTTCCCTTGCTAACTCAACATGGCTTTGTGATTCTGTCTTTCGTAAATTTACGGAACTGTTGTCTGTATGCCTCTGGGACCAACTCGTAAAGGCCGAAGGATAGCAGATTTAACAGTGTCATAATCTGAACTCTGGTCAAGAGATAAAGCAACGTACATTTTCTGAGCCTTTCCCACAAGAACAATTTGGAAGAGTGACCAAATTTCTCACAGCCATTTTAGGGATGTGGCAATCCGCTAAAACAGGGTAAAATATACATCCACCTCCTTTTCGTTGAAAGTCGGCTGTTTCCGACCAAGATCAAACTCTGTTGAGGATTCAGAGTGCTTCCAGATCTATCGCCCTTCGTTGCGCTTCCAGCGCCATCTCTTTTAATCGAATGGCATGCACACGTTCTTCTTGTTCTAGTCTGGCTGCACGTTCTGGTTCTCCTTCTTGTTCTAGTCTGGCTGCACGTTCTCCTTCTTCTTGTTCTAGTCTGGCTGCACGTTCATCTTGTCTTTCCCTGTTGCTCTAATCTCTCCTCCCATTTTCTTTCCCTTTCCTTGTGCTCCAGCTCTAATTTCTGTTGTTCCCATGTTGTTATTACAGACTGGGTCAGGGAGAGGTTGAAAATGTCAGTGAAGACACTTGCCAGCTGGTCAGCGCATGCTCTGAGTACGCATCCTGGTAATCCGTCTGGCCCTGCGGCCTTGTGAATGTTAACCTGTTTTAAAGGTTCTTGCTCACATCGGCTACGGAGAGCGTGATCATACAGTCATCCGGAACAGCTGGTGCTCTCAAGCATGGTTCAGTGTTGCTTGCCTCGAAGCGAGCATTGAAGGCATTTAGCTTGTCTGGTAGGCTCGCATCACTGGGCAGGTCTCGGCCGGGTTCTGTGTTATATAACAGATATATCACCTCTCTGAGAGCCTGCTACAGCTCGTTGCAGCTGGAGTGAAATGTTTCAGAAGCCCAGTGATTGTGCAACAGTTCTAAATGCGATCGCTTGTCATAAACAGTTGATGGACACGATTTAAAGAGAGCTACTATTTTTATTTCTCAACTGGTAATCGAAGCGCACCTGCCTTTCGAGTGCATAGGCAACACTAGGCAGGCTATCAGCGTGTCACCCACCACTTTGCAATGAGCTGGAGGCAATATGCATTTTGAAAACATAAACTTATTGTTTTAAACCTGAATGGTGTACTTAATATTATGAGACATGTCTTACCTTGCTTCAAAGTAGCCTAAATCTGACCATAAATGTGGAGGCGATTATTTTATAAAGACTTCCTTATATGCCGTTGAAACCAGCATTCCTTTCCTGTTTTCATATCATCTTTCTTTCATTGTCCAGAAGCCAAAGGCGCTATTCTAGTCATATCAACAGCCTATCCTAGTTTTAGATTCCCCCTCTTTCTAAGTTTCTAACAGAGATTATCTCTGGAATATACCGTATGGAACCGCTCGTATCAGGTGTGCTGTTTAGAATGGTGTTTTCCTGCTAATTGCTTTTTGGCAAATGTTTGAAAATGAGTTACATGTTCTGTTAAAATGAATTACCATAATCTAAATGTGATTTCTGTCATTCTGAGCTCCGTTGGTGGATGCCCTAAGGGGTTACGCACCCAGCATATGGGGCCGGTAAATCTCTCACATGTCCGATAAATAAAAATGCTGCCGGTCACGTTGTCCAGCCCCACATTGTCCTGACGGAAACCCATCCCTATGTAATTATAACTGTATGACCTAAATGCTTCACAATGAAATATATTTCAAATATATAACAGCAAAGGTCAAATAAGAAAATAATCTCTCAAAACATCAGGGATTTCTGAATGTCATGACCACACAGGTGTTAATGTTGTATTATTTCCTCCTATAGATTTGACCGTAGCTGCTGAGCGGTTGGAAGGTGTACCGGAGGAGGGGAAGGCTAAAGAGCCAATCAAGCAGCAGATCCACAGGATGTTTCTGCTGCGGGTCAAACTGATGCACTTCGTCAACAGCCTTCACAACTACATAGTGACTAGAGTAAGACCATATAGAACATGTATTACTGCTGGTCAAGGTCATAGGTCATCAATGGAAGAGACAGAAGGAGCAAGTAGCCAGTTCTAGTTCTAGTCTAGTTGTAGTTCTAGTCTAGTTGTAGTTCTGGTCTAGTTGTAGTTCTGGTCTAGTTGTAGCTCTGGTCTAGTTGTAGCTCTGGTCTAGTTGTAGTTCTAGTCTAGTTGTAGCTCTGGTCTAGTTGTAGCTCTAGTCTAGTTGTAGTTCTAGTCTAGTTGTAGTTCTAGTCTAGTTGTAGTTCTAGTCTAGTTGTAGTTCTAGTCTAGTTTCCCATCAGGCATCTGTATGCCGCTCTAATCATAATACATGTCTGCATAGATTTTTTGGTCAATATCTAAATGTTCCATATCTTGGTGATATCCCTATCTTGTTAGATTCTTCACAGCACTGGTCTGGAGTTCCAGCACCAGGTCCAGGAGGCTAAAGACCTGGACCAGCTGATTAAGATCCACTATCGATACCTGTCCACTATCCACGACCGCTGTCTGTTGCGAGAGAAGGTAAGATGGATACCTGTCCTATAGATACTGGTCTACTAGATACTTTTGGTCATGTAGTGTATGTGGACACCTGCTTGTCTAACATCTCATTCCAAAATCATGGGCATTAATATGGAGTTGGTCCCCCCTTTGCTGCTATAACAGCCTCCACTCTTCTGGGAAGGCTTTCCACTAGATGTTGGAACATTGCTGTGGGGACTTGCTTCCATTCAGCCACAAGAGCATTAGTGAGGTCGGGCACTGATGTTGGGCGATTAGGCCTGGCTCGCAGTCGGCATTCCAATTCATCACAAAGGTGTTCGATGGAGTTGAGGTCAGGGCTCTTCAGGCCAGTCAAGTTCTTCCACACCAATCTCGACAAACCATTTCTGTACGGACCTCGCTTTGTGCACGGGGGCATTGTCATGCTGAAATAGGAAAGGGCCTTCCCCAAACTGTTGCCACAAAGTTGGAAGCACAGAATCGTCTAGAATGTCATTGTATGCTGTAGCATTAAGATTTCCCTTCACTGGAACTAAGGGGCCTAGCCCGAACCATGAAAAACAGCCCCAGACCATTATTCCTCCTCCACCAAACTTTACAGTTGGCACTATGCATTGGGGCAGGTAGCGTTCTCCTGGCATCCGCCAAACCCAGAATCGTCCGTCGGACTGCCAGATGGTAGGCATGATTCATCACTCCAGAGAACGCGTTTCCACTGCACCAGAGTCCAATGGCGGCGAGCTTTACACCACTCCAGCTGACGCTTGGCATTGCGCATGGTGATCTTAGGCTTGTGTGTGGCTGCTCGGCCATGGAAACCAATTTCATGAAGCTCCAGATGAACAGTTCTTGTGCTGACATTGTTTCCAGAGGTAGTTTGGAACTCGGTAGTGAGTGTTGCAACCGAGGACAGACGATTTTTACACGCTACAGCACTCGGCGGTCCTGTTCTGTGAGCTTGTGGGGCCTACCACTTCGCGGCTGAGCCGTTGCTGCTCCTAGACGTTTCCACTTCACAATAGCAGCACTTACAGTTGACCGGGGCAGCTCTAGCAGGGCAGAAATTTGACGAACTGACTTGTTGGAAAGGTGGCATCCTATGACGGTGCCACATTGAAAGTCACTGAGCTCTTCAGTAAGGCCATTCTACTGCCAATGTTTGTCTTGGCCCTGTTTCAGCATGACAATGCCCCCGTGCACAAAGCGAGCTCCATACAGAAATGGTTTGTCGAGATCGGTGTGGAAGAACTTGACTGGCCTGGACAGAGCCCTGACCTCAACCCCATCGAACACCTTTGGGATGAATTGGAACGCCGACTGCGAGCCAGGCCTAATCACCCAACATCAGTGCCTGACCTCACTAATGCTCTTGTGGCTGAATGGAAGCAAGTCCCCGCAGCAATGTTCCAACATCTAGTGGAAAGCCTTCCGAGAAGAGTGGAGGCTGTTATAGCAGCAAAGGGGGGACCAACTCCATATTAATGCCCATGATTTTGGAATGAGATGTTTGACGATAGCTGTCCACTAGATACCTGTCCACTAGATACCTGTCCTACAGATACCTGTCCACTAGATAGATACCTGTCCACTTAGATAGTTACCTGTCCACTAGATACCTGTCCATCATGATTTAAGAGAAGCTGTCCCACTTTCCCATGGAGACATGGTCCATCTCCTGAGGCAAGACGACTTTCCCCATGGAGACATGGTCCATCTCCTGAGGCAAGGCGATGCAGTCCTGCTACAGAACACAGAAGCCCCTGCAGAGAGCAACACTAGAGTTTTCAGAATGTAACTGGTGATGTTTTGTCTCCAGGTGAGCTTTGTGAAGGAGGCGATCATGAAGGTTCTCAATCTGGTCCTCATCTTCTCAGACCGCTGGCAGGTTGGCTTTGGAGCATGGAAGTGAGTGCTGTCATTTATTAGCCAAATCAGCTATAATGATTACAAGCAATCATGTGTTTATGTTAAGTAGAGATGATATCTGTCTCGAAGGACCGCTCTGACTCTCTGTGTCTTTCCTTTAAATCTTACAATGAATGTTATTCTGCTTATTAGAATGGTCCATGTATTCACCTTATGATGCCTGGAAACAACACTTAGAGTTGTTTTCCTCTTTCTGGCTAATTGGAACATAGCCGTTAAATTTAATTTACTTTTGTAAAAACTGTTAAATAACCTTCACAGAATTGTTAAGATATGGTAATCCTCTGGTGAGAATTTTTTTTCAGTTAAATTTAAATTACATTTGTAAAAAATATTAAATAACGTTCACATAATTTCTAAGATATGGTAATCCTCTGGTGAGGAAAATTATTTTAAAAATGTAAACGTTTGTTTTCACGTAGTATACACACTCGGAATCACTCGGCATATTACACTGAACAAAAATATAAACGCAACATGCAACAATTTCAAAGATTTTACTGAGTTACAGTTTATATAAGGAAATCAGTCAACTGAAATAAATTCATTAGGCCCTAATCTATGGATTTCACATGACTGGGAATACAGATATGCATCTGTTGGTCACAGACGCCTTAAAATAAAGGTAGGGGCGTGGATCAGAAAACCAGTCAGTATCTGGTGTGACCACAATTTGCCTCATGCAGCGCGACATCTCCTTCACATAGAGTTGATCAGGCTGTTGATTGTGGACTGTGGAATGTTGTCCCACTCTTCTTCAATGGCTGTGTGAAGTTGCTGGATATTGGCGGGAACTGGAACACGCTGTCATACACGTCGGTCCAGAGCATCCCAAACATGCTCAATTGGTGACATGTCTGGTGAGTATGCAGGCCATGGAAGAACTGGGAAATGTTCAGCTTCCAGGAATTGTGTACAGATCCTTGCGACATGGGGCTGTGCATTATCATGTTGAAACATGAGGTGATGGTGGTGGATGAATGGCACGACAATGGGCCTCAGGATCTCGTCACGGTATCTCTCTGCATTCAAATTACCATCGATAAAATGCAATTGTGTTCGTTGTCCGTAGCCCACATGAAATCGGTTACGACGCTGAACTGCAGTCAGGTCAAGACCCTGGTGAGGATGACGAGCACGCAGATGACCGTCAGAGACGGTTTCTGACAGTTTGTGCAGAAATTCTTCGTTTGTGCAAACACACAGTTTCATCAGCTGTCCGGGTGGCTGGTCTGAGACGATCCCGCAGGTGAAGAAGCCGGATGTGGAGGTCCTGGGCTGGCGTGGTTACACGTAGTCTGTATTTAAGGCCAGTTGGACATACTGCCAAATTCTCTAAAATGACGTTGGAGGTGGCTTATGGTAGAGAAATTAACATTCAAGTCTCTGGTAACAGCTCTGGTGGACATTCCTGCAGTCAGCATGCCAATTGCACACTCCCTCAAAACTTGAGACATCTGTGGCTTTGTGTTGTGTGACAAAACTGCACATTTTAGAGTGGCCTTTTATTGTCCCCAGCACAAGGTGCACCTGTGTAATGATATAATAATAATATGCCATTTAGAAGACGCTTTTATCCAAAGCGACTTACAGTCATGCGTGCATAAATGTTTACGTATGGGTGGTCCCGAGGATCGAACCCACTACCCTGGCGTTACAAGCGCCATGCTCTACCAATTGAGCTACAGAGGACCACTATCATGCTGTTTAATCAGCTTCTTGATATGCCACACCTGTCAGGTGGATGGATTATTTTGGCAAAGGAGAAATGCTCACTAACAGGGATGTAAACAAATGTGTGCATAAAATTGTAGAGAAATAAGAATTTTGTTTGTGTGAGAAATTTCTGCGATCTTTTATTTCATTTTTGTTTATTGTTGCATCCTCAGACTTCACTTGGCGGGTTAGCTAGTTAGCTTTGCACCACAACAGATAGCAAATATTCTAATGTTATCTACATAAAACATTTCGGCACCATTTCTATCTTTTGTCATTTGATATTCTGTCAAATATAGAATAGAATAAAAGTATTCCAAGCTAGCAGAAGCTTTTATCCAAAGCGACATAGTCGTGTGCATCCATTTTTCCAATGGTAGTCCCAGCGGGAATCGAACCCACAGTTCTTGGCATTGCAAGGTTTCCAACTAGGCCACACCGGACCAACAATATTGCCATTTCAAGCATTGATCTTTGATTGAAAAGGGATACAGCCTGTATGAATAACGACCAATAGATAGTCTATTATGCTAACCACTATGACAGGGCTCTCCAACCTTTTCTAGTTACTTTAAATTATGAAACATGTCGCCAGCTACTCACAAATTATTTCCTAGCTTTCAAACAGGCACTCCTTGTATTTTCCTGAATTCCATTTTCTCTGTTTTACACTCAAAATTACAATTATTTTGATGTTCTGAGCCCATGTCAATGCTTAAATCGAATCTGAAGACCATTTTTTGAGAGCTGAAAAAAAACTAACACATTTTGTTGCTCGCGATCGACCTGTTGAAGACCCCTGGTCTATGAGGATGCTAATATGCTAACCGAGTGCTTCCGGAGGGCATATACTACATGAAAATGTTTAAATTTTTTCTAAAATGTTCTTCAACATTGAATTTACATATCTTTCAAATTCAAAACAATCAGGTTCTATCAGGAAGTAGGTCATGTGGGCGGGGCATCATAATACCCTAACATTGAAAATGGTGTTCCTCTGTCGTTTCCAGGATTGAGTCCATTGATAAGATGGAATCTGATTTCAAGAACTGTCACATGTTCCTGGTGACTATACTAAACAAGGCTGTCTGCCGCGGATCATTTCCACACTGTAAGTTAGACACTGATCTGTTAAATAAAGATTTTTGTGTGAACAGTGTCTGGTGTGAAGGGCGTCTGGTGTGAAGGGCGTCTTGTGTGAAGGGCGTCTGGTGTGGTCTGGTGTGAACAGTGTCCTGACTGTCTTTTCTCTGTTCTCTCTTATAGTGGAGTCCCTTGCCCTGTCTCTGATGGCTGGCTTTGAACAGTGCTGAGAGAAGAACATTTCTCTCTGCTCGACCCCCAAACCACCCCTCAAGACTCTAAAACACAGACTACTTCCCAAATGGCACCCTTTTCCCTTTAAAGTGCACTACTTTTGGCCAGGCCCCATAGGGAATAGTGGCGTTTGGGATGCATACACTGTAGTTGTCACTGTTGTTGTTGTTGTACTGACATGGCTGACATCAAACAAGACTGGTGAAGAATGATGTCACTGTTTCTCTCCCAGTTGCTAGTGCTCTGCTGGAGAAACAGACCGGTTGTGAAGGGAGTATCACTACTGGCTCCTCATCAATACCCTCAAGACAATACAGAGTCTCAGAAGTATTACAGATGTGTGACTGCTTGTAAATCTTGTTGATTTTGAAGCTGTTTTATGGTGGTTATCCATGCGTAGGCTTCCTGGACAATACTGTACCGCTGTTAACTGTTTTACAAATACGGATCTGGATTTTCTTGATCTTCTTGGTATTTGATTTCTGGTGAGATTATCTTTGAATTGTTTGCATTTCTACATTTGTTAATTGAGCAATTGAACAACTGTCAAACCAGAATAGCATAATAATGCATGTTTAATATCTCTGAGATTTACATCACCGTGGTGATAGTTTTGAGAGTGAGTTCATTGAAATGTACTAATAATAAGAAACATAAGAACGAAAAATGCAATCAAACCTGGTCACATTATTACACATTATCATATTACAGTGCATTCGGAAAGTATTCAGACCCCTTCATCTTTTCCACATTTTGTTACGTTACAGCCTTATTCTAAAATGGATTAAATAATTTCCCCCCCTCATCAATCTGCACACAATACCCCATAATGACAAAGCAAAAACAGGTTTCTAAAAAAACCAAAAAACAAAACAAATACCTTATTTACATAAGTATTCAGACCCTTTGCTATGAGACTCGATATTGAGCTCAGATGCATCCTGTTTCCATTGATCATCCTTGAGATGTTTCTACAACTTGATTGGAGACCACCTGTGGTAAATTCAATTGATTGGACATGATTTGGAAAGGCACACACCGGTCTATATAAGGTCCCACCGTTGACCGTGCATGTCAGAGGAAAAACCAAGCCATGAGGTCGAAGGAATTGTACGTAGAGCTCCGAGACAGGATTGTGTCGAGGCACAGATCTGGGGAAGGGTACCAAATAAATTCTGCAGCATTGAAGTTCCCCAAGAACACAGTGGCCTCCATCATTCTTATCTGGAAGAAGTTTGGAACCACCGAGACTCTTCCTTGAGCTGGCCGCCCGGCCAAACTGAGCAATCGGGGGAGAAGGGCCTTGGTCGGGGAGGTGACCAAGAACCCGATGGTCACTCTGATAGAGCTCCAGAGTTCCTCTGTGGAGATGGGAGAACCTTCCAGAAGGACAACCATCTCTGCAGCACTCCACCAATCAGGCCTTTATGGGAGAGTGGCCAGACGGAAGCCACTCCTCAGTAAAAGGCACATGACAGCCCGCTTGGAGTTTGCCAAAAGGCACATAAACACTCAGACCATGAGAAACAAGATTCTCTGGTCTGATGAAACCAAGATTGAACTCTTTGGCCTGAATGCCAAGCGGCACGTCTGGAGGAAACCTGGCACCATCCCTACGGTGAAGCATGGTGGTGGCAGCATCATGCTGTGGGGATGTTTTTCAGCGGCAGGGACTGGGAGACTATTCAGGATTGAGGGAAAGATGAACGGAGCAAAGTACAGAGAGATCCTTGATGAAAACCTGCTCCAGAGCGCTCAGGATCTCAGACTGTGGCAAAGATTCACCTTCCAACAGGACAACAACCATAAGCACACAGCCAAGACGACGCAGGAGTGGCTTCGGGACAAGTCTCTGAATGTCCTTGAGTGGCCCAGCCAGAGCCCTGGACTTGAACCCGATCAAACATCTCTGGAGAGACCTGAAAATAGCTGTGCAGTGACGCTCCCCATCCAACCCGACAGAGCTTGAGAGGATCTGCAGAGAAGAATGGGAGAAACTCCCCAAATACAGGTGTTCCAAGCTTGTAGCATCATACCCAAGAAGACTGGAGGCTGTAATCGCTGCCAAAGGTGCTTCAACAAAGTACTGGGTAAAGGGTCTGAATACTTATGTAAATGTAATATTTCAGTTTTAATTTTTTAATATACTTTATACATTTAAAAACCTGTTTTGGCTTTGTTATTATGGGGTATTGTGTGCAGATTGATGAGGGGGAAAAAAAACAATTTAATCCATTTTAGAACAAGGCTGTAACGTAACAAAATGTGAAAAAGTCAAGGGGTCTGAATACTTTCAGTGTATACTGGTGTACCGTTGAGTGAGTTTACTACAGTCATTTACTACCATTCCTAGTGGATGAAGTCAAAGATTGTCTATTATTTTGACAACATATTCGCTCTAACAATGGAAATACATGTCCTCAAAGATGGAAGGCAGGCGGATCAGGTGGGACCATTCTAGCCAATGAGAGGGCAGATACGCATATGAAGAACAGGCCAATGAGGCAATAGAGACGGAGGACTCATCTTTGTATCTGTGCCATTATAACGTATGTGACAGCATGGGCAGCACCATTGAGAACATCTCCATTTTAAAGTAGTACATTTTCTCCATTGGCAGATCGCTCCCAACTCTTAAGAATCACCACCCAGTTGACTACTTTAAAATGCTGGAAGCCCTCGATGGCAATGTCCATGCTAAAACGGGTTAAATCCATTATTTTATTTTACCTTTATTTAACTAGGCAAGTCAGTTAAGAACAAATTCTTATTTACAATGACGGCCTACACCGGCCAAACCCGGACCAATTGTGCGCCGCCCTATGGGACTCCCAATCACGGCCGGTTGTGATACAGCCTGGAATCGAACCAGGGGGTCTGTAGTGGCTTAGACCGCTGCGCCACTCAGGAGCCCAGCGATGAGTCCTCTATCAATGACAACAGGCACAACTCCAATATAAAGTTGTTTTGGGGTAAATTGCTGAAATGGTGCGTCCACTTATATCAGTGCATTCATAACAACTAACCATTACGAAACTTCTATTCGATCAAATAAGCTTCATACAGCAAATGAGCAATTCAATGTTTTGTTGACCAAATTCAACACGCTGACCTCGAAACAAATATTTCTCTCTTTGTGGGCTTTTCGTGGACAGATTTTTGCCGGAGTAAAACCTCTTGCTTCGCCTCTTCCTCCGATGAAGTCTGCACCGCAGTTGAGGAGTTTCCTGTTGAATTTCGGAAAAGAGTGTTTCTCATAAGTCACGGTTTCACTTGGGTTTCAAAGTGCAAGGAATATCCGATATGCGTCCACGTTCAACCGAGAACTCTCTGACTGGGACCTCTTTAATTTATAGTTTACAGTTGCACTTTCACATTAGTTCATCATTTATTTGAGCTAACGATAGCTAGCTACCAAGTGGCAGGACCAATTTTCCCAAAAGTGAACGATGTGTAACGTCAAGTTTCTAGCCAACCAACAACGTCAATGCTGGAATAAAGCCGATCTACTAAATTTACTGAATGGAATATTTTTAACTGATCATGACTAGATTTAATCTTATTTCACTGATTGGTCAACATGCATCTCATACTGTCAATCACTGAGATTATTTATTTGCTTTTAGATTAACAAAATCAGATTGAGCTATCCTTTCCCCCTCCCTTTTCAGTGACAATAGCTTGGTTTCCATCCAATTGGCGACAGATTTCCATGCAAATATAAAAATAATCTGCATAAAGAAAATAAACTCAGCAAAAAAAAAATGTCCTCTCACTGTCAACTGCGTTTATTTTCAGCAAACTTAACATGTGTAAATATTTGTATGAACATAAGATTCAACAACTGAGACATAAACTGAACAAGTTCCACAGACATGTGACTAACAAAAATGGAATAATGTGTCCCTGAACAAAGGGGTGGGTCCCAGGCACTGGGAGAGGAACTAGTTTGCCTGCCGGGGTGTTCCGAGGTGTCTTCGTTTGGGCACATACGGAACAGGAGTTGATATAGCGGGAGACAGCAGAAGCCAAGGTGGGCCACCA
Source organism: Coregonus sp. 'balchen' (assembly GCA_902810595.1). NCBI lineage: Eukaryota > Metazoa > Chordata > Actinopteri > Salmoniformes > Salmonidae > Coregonus > Coregonus sp. 'balchen'. The sequence goes on from LR778263.1 coordinate 62,816,732, forward strand.
GTATTTTTGTGATAGAGAATGTAGGGTGCGCGTAATACCAGAGTACCCTGCCGTAAGGGTGGTGTGCGCCCAGATCACGGACCCTGGTGGGTACATACACGCGCCCCGGAGGAGCGTTGGCAGGCGCTGGGTCCTCCTGAGCCGCAAGGCGGATGTCTTCGTCCACATCCCAAATGACAGGTGCCACGATGAGAGACGGAGGCAGGATAGGACCCCCCAGATCCTTCCTCTCTCCGGTATGGTGCATCCTGGAGAGTGCGTCGGCTTTCACATTCTGGGATCCTGGAAGGTAGGACAGAATGAATTGGAAGCGAATGAGAAATTGGGCCCATCTGGCTTGACGAGAGTTCATCCGTTTCGCTGCCCGTATGTGCTCCAAATTCCGGTGGTCAGTGAGAATCCAGAATGGATGGACTGCGCCCTCCAGCCAGTGTCTCCATTCCTCCAGAGCGAGGACCACCGCCAACAGCTCCCTGTCTCCAACTCCATAGTTCCTCTCTGCGGGGGTAAGCTTTTTCGAGAAAAAGGCACAGGGATACATTTTCTCTGGCTTACCTTGCCTCTGGGAGAGGACCCCACCCATGCCCTCCTCAGATGTGTCCACCTCAAGGATGAAAGGACGAGCTGGATCTGGGTGTTTTAGGACGGGCGCTGTGGTGAACCTCTCCTTCAGCCTCTTGAAGGCAACATAAGCCTCAGGGTTCCAGGCCATCTTCTGAGGCCCCCCCTTAAGGAGAGAGGTGAGCGGGGCGGCTATGGAGCTGAAGGACCTGATGAAACGCCTGTGGAAATTAGCGAAGCCCAGGAAGCTCTGTAGGCCCTTGATGGTGGTGGGAACTGGCCATGACCTGACGCCGTCTATCTTCGCTCCTTCCATGAACACCCCCTGAGGACTGATCCTGTATCCCAGGAAGGAGATGGCCTGTTGGTGGAATTCCCATTTCTCCCCCTTCACCAACAGGCTGTGTTCCCGGAGGCAGAGTAGGACAGCTCGGACGTCCCTGACGTGCTCCTCGAACGTAGCCGAGTAGATCAGGATATCGTCGATGTACACCACCACCTGTCTACTCAGCATGTCTCGGAACACGTCATTGACGAAGGACTGGAACACGGAAGGTGCGTTGGCGAGGCCGTAGGGCATGACGCAGTATTCATAGTGGCCTGATGTAGTGCTGAATGCCGTCATCCCTCATCTCCTTCCCGGATTCGGATCAGGTTGTAGGCGCTCCTCAGGTCCAACTATGTAAAGTACCGGGCCCCTCGCAGCTGCTCGATGGCAGATGGAACCAGAGGGAGGGGGTACCGGTACTTGGTGGTGACTACGTTCAGTCCCCGGTAGTCAATGCACGGTCTCAGTCCTCCGTCTGTTTTGGCCACGAAGAAGAAGCTGGCGGAGGCAGGAGAGGTAGAGCGTCTGATGAACCCCTGTTTCAGGGTCTCCGCCACATACTTCTCCATGGCCTCAGTCTCCGCTATGGAAAGGGAGTAAATGCGACTCTTCGGGGGGTGTTGTCCCTCCAGCAGGTTAATGGTGCAGTCCCAGGGCCTGTGAGGAGGGAGACACTTAAACTTGGAGGCAGAGAAGACATCAGAGAGATCTGCATACTCACGTGGAATGTTGGGCTGGAGGGTGGACTCTGGACACTCCATTGACGTGGAACAACAAACCACCGGCAGGCAGGTCTTCCGGCATGAGGGGGACCAGGCTGTGATCCTCTTGGTGATCCAATTGATAGTGGGGTTGTGTAGTCTGAGCCAGGGCAATCCCAAGACGATCTGGTGAAGGGGTGACATGACGATGTGGAAGGACAGCTCCTCATGGGGATCCATAATAAACCCCAGGAAGAGTAGCTGCTGCCTTGGCAGGAACTAATGGGGATCCATAATAAACCCCAGGAAGAGTAGCTGCTGCCTTGACAGGAACTAATGGGGATCCATAATAAACCCCAGGAAGAGTAGCTGCTGCCTTGGCAGGAACTAATGGGGATCCATAATAAACCCCAGGAAGAGTAGCTGCTGCCTTGGCAGGAACTAATGGGGATCCATAATAAACCCCAGGAAGAGTAGCTGCTGCCTTGGCAGGAACTAATGAGGATCCTTAATAAACCCCAGGAAGAGTAGCTGCTGCCTTGGCAGGAACTAATGGGGATCCATAATAAACCCCAGGAAGAGTAGCTGCTGCCTTGGCAGGAACTAATGGGGATCCATAATAAACCCCAGGAAGAGTAGCTGCTGCCTTGGCAGGAACTAATGGGGATCCATAATAAACCCCAGGAAGAGTAGCTGCTGCCTTGGCAGGAACTAATGGGGATCCATAATAAACCCCAGGAAGAGTAGCTGCTGCCTTGGCAGGAACTAATGGGGATCCATAATAAACCCCAGGAAGAGTAGCTGCTGCCTTGACAGGAACTAATGGGGATCCATAATAAACCCCAGGAAGAGGAGCTGCTGCCTTGGCAGGAACTAATGGGGATCCATAATAAACCCCAGGAAGAGTAGCTGCTGCCTTGGCAGGAACTAATGGGGATCCATAATAAACCCCAGGAAGAGTAGCTGCTGCCTTGGCAGGAACTAATGGGGATCCATAATAAACCCCAGGAAGAGTAGCTGCTGCCTTGGCAGGAACTAATGGGGATCCATAATAAATACAAATACAAACTGCAGGACACTAATTCGTGACGCACCAGTGAAGAAGCTTTTACAGATCTATGTTTCTGAAGGCCTGCTTCATGTGGAGCACAAGGATCTGTTGTCTCCTGCCGAAAAGAGTGGCACCATTCTCTTGCCTCTACTTCAGAAACTGGCAATCATTGACCCCATTCGACCAAGCGAGCCCTTCCGCACATTCTTAGAAGTCAGCAAGAACTCCCCAGCCTGTGCTCTTCTCCACTACAGAGACACCGTGTGCTGCTTGATCGAGGAAATGGAGGCTATGCAGTTTCTCCACATCAACAGCCAACCAGAACCAATGAGGAGCATCAACAGCCAACCAGAACTACTGAGGAGCATCAACAGCCAACCAGAACTACTGAGGAGCATCAACAGCCAACCAGAACTACTGAGGAGCATCAACAGCCAACCAGAACTGAGGAGCGTCAACAGCCAACCAGAACTAATGAGGAGCATCAACAGCCAACCAGAACTACTGAGGAGCATCAACAGCCAACCAGAACTGAGGAGCGTCAACAGCCAACCAGAACTACTGAGGAGCATCAACAGCCAACCAGAACTAATGAGGAGACTGACAGAGCTGTATTTTCTTTCTCATCTTGTAGGGACAGAGGAGGGCACATTTCCCCAGGAGGTTGTTCCCATTTTCAGGGAAATATTCAGAAAGGTTCAGGATACATGATGTACCCCTGGGGTCTCCACTCCACTAATGAGACAAGGTGATTGTTGGAGCCATATTCTCGTTTCATTATTTGTGCTATATTTTTTTTGTTGTTGCACCATTTAAAATAATATAATTATGAAATTTGACTGGATTATGTGTATTGTGAATGCATGGTATAATTAAGTTATTATTCTTGTGTCAACTAAGGCGATAGGGATCATTAAGTCCTTCTGTGAGGGAGTTGTAGAGATGCTGGCACCAATCGTCCTCCTGTGAGGGGGTTGTAGAGATGCTGGCACCAATCTTCCTCCTGTGAGGGGGTTGTAGAGATGCTGGCACCAATCTTCCTCCTGTGAGGGGGTTGTAGAGATGCTGGCACTAATCTTCCTCCTGTGAGGGGGTTGTAGAGATGCTGGCACCAATCGTCCTCCTGTGAGGGGGTTGTAGAGATGCTGGCACTAATCTTCCTCCTGTGAGGGGGTTGTAGAGATGCTGGCACCAATCTTCCTCCTGTGAGGGGGTTGTAGAGATGCTGGCACCAATCTTCCTCCTGTGAGGGGGTTGTAGAGATGCTGGCACCAATCTTCCTCCTGTGAGGGGGTTGTAGAGATGCTGGCACCAATCGTCCTTCTGTGAGGGGGTTGTAGAGATTCTGGCACCAGGCAGTTCACTGCAGGAAGACAGCAGGCAGACGTTCCACTCTCATTCCTGGTGTTACGAACCCCGTGGCTTTAAAAGTCTAGGGTGGATGGAAAAGAGGCCCGTAACATAACTCATGCAAATTAGAATATTGACAAGGAACAGTGAGAACAAAATACACCGACAACCAAAAAGCTACCGTCAAACACAAAATGTTTATTATAAACACACTGTAAAGGTTTGGGGAAAAGGGGCTGAGCTGGACACAAGGAATGAAACAATAAAGTCAAAAACCCCTAAACTGATCTTGCCTGCCTCAAGAACCGCTAAGCTACTGCTAACTACACAAAAATACAGTGGGTGGTCCGCTCAGGTCTAACTAGTGTTTTTAGACAATGTTTTCCTACGGGTAGTGTAGGTCCAAGGGCGACTTGCTAAAAATCCCCTTTTCCCAGGAACAAACAACATAGTTACCATATGGAGTAAACCGCAAATGAGTGAGTACACAAAAAACAAGACACCACAGTATCCATACTCACAAACAAAACTAGTCTCTTTCAGAAAACACAACTGACTGGCTTTTAAAACAAGGGGATGTGTGATGTGATTGGGTAATGTAAAACCAGAAACAGGTGGTGCAATCAGGAGAAGTGTCCACTGATTGGTCCACCTCAGCAGATGAACTGATGACTGACAGGTGGGACACCACCAACGACCTCCAATCAGGAACATAAAGGACACCTGTGATTAGGGCAGAAGGAGAGGAAAAACACAAAAACACCAACAGGATACCTGGATCCATAACAACTTATAGTCCAACTAAGCCCAAACCAGATGGGATGGCGTATCACTGCAGAATGCTGTGGTAGCCATGCTGGTTAAGTGTGCCTTGAATTCTAAATAAATCACAGACAGTGTCCCCAGCAAAGCACCCCCACACCATAACACCTCCTTTGTTGGTTACTACATGATTCCATATGTGTTATTTCATAGTTTTGATGTCTTCACTATTATTCTACAATGTAGAAAATAGTATAAAGAAAGAAAAACCCTGGAATGAGGAGGTGTTCTAAAGCTTTTGACTGGTAGTGTATGTGAAATGCCAGGGGAATTGATTCTAAAAGATAACAAGTTAAAATTGACACGGCCAAACACTCCTTGCAAGCTCAGAGAAACTTGGGTTTTTTTTCATCTCATGAGACATTTTATTCCGTCTTATTCTGAAATAGATTTATAGAATTGACGAAAGGGAGGAGGGGTCACGAGAAATTAAGAGTGGAGTTAATATTGTGAGTAACTGTTTGTAGAGTTCTGAAAAAAAGCAATTCTGTCAAGCGACAGCATTGGGGATAACAAACTAAAATGACCTTTTAAAATGTTGTTCATGAATAAGAAGGGCATTGTGGTGCGGTGGTTAAATCATGGGGAAAAGAGAGACCAATCAAGTACGGGAGTAAATCGTTAGACTCGGTGGAGAGAGAAATGCCGCCATGCCTAAAGGTAGTACAAGCTACATAAAGGGTACATGAACGTTGGGATGGATTAAAACACAAACGATTAATGAATGGAGGGAGGACAGTGGACTCCCGGTGAACAGAATTTAACATGTTTTGTTCTGTCTGTAATTCAAACTTTTGTGTTGCTGATTTAAGATGTAGCATAGTGAATACTAATGAAATGTAAATTTTCTCCTCCCTAGCTCTCTTTGAAATGTTTCCTGACCGCCAGCAGTGGGACCGAGTGACGGTAACAGGTTTCCTGACCGCCAGCAGTGGGACCGAGTGACGGTAACAGGTTTCCTGACCGCCAGCAGTGGGACAGAGTGACGGTAACAGGTTTCCTGACCGCCAGCAGTGGGACAGAGTGACGGTAACAGGTTTCCTGACCGCCAGCAGTGGGACAGAGTGACGGTAACAGGTTTCCTGACCGCCAGCAGTGGGACAGAGTGACGGTAACAGGTTTCCTGACCGCCAGCAGTGGGACAGAGTGACGGTAACAGGTTTCCTGACCGCCAGCAGTGGGACAGAGTGACGGTAACAGGTTTCCTGACCGCCAGCAGTGGGACCGAGTGACGGTAACAGGTTTCCTGACCGCCAGCAGTGGGACAGAGTGACGGTAACAGGTTTCCTGACCGCCAGCAGTGGGACCGAGTGACGGTAACAGGTTTCCTGACCGCCAGCAGTGGGACAGAGTGACGGTAACAGGTTTCCTGACCGCCAGCAGTGGGACAGAGTGACGGTAACAGGTTTCCTGACCGCCAGCAGTGGGACAGAGTGACGGTAACAGGTTTCCTGACCGCCAGCAGTGGGACCGAGTGACGGTAACAGGTTTCCTGACCGCCAGCAGTGGGACAGAGTGACGGTAACAGGTTTCCTGACCGCCAGCAGTGGGACAGAGTGACGGTAACAGGTTTCCTGACCGCCAGCAGTGGGACAGAGTGACGGTAACAGGTTTCCTGACCGCCAGCAGTGGGACAGAGTGACGGTAACAGGTTTCCTGACCGCCAGCAGTGGGACAGAGTGACGGTAACAGGTTTCCTGACCGCCAGCAGTGGGACAGAGTGGCGGTAACAGGTTTCCTGACCGCCAGCAGTGGGAGCGAGTGACGGTAACAGGTTTCCTGACCGCCAGCAGTGGGAGCGAGTGACGGTAACAGGTTTCCTGACCGCCAGCAGTGGGACAGAGTGACGGTAACAGGTTTCCTGACCGCCAGCAGTGGGACCGAGTGACGGTAACAGGTTTCCTGACCGCCAGCAGTGGGACAGAGTGCGGTAACAGGTTTCCTGACCGCCAGCAGTGGGACAGAGTGACGGTAACAGGTTTCCTGACCGCCAGCAGTGGGAGCGAGTGACGGTAACAGGTTTCCTGACCGCCAGCAGTGGGACAGAGTGACGGTAACAGGTTTCCTGACCGCCAGCAGTGGGACCGAGTGACGGTAACAGGTTTCCTGACCGCCAGCAGTGGGACAGAGTGACGGTAACAGGTTTCCTGACCGCCAGCAGTGGGACAGAGTGACGGTAACAGGTTTCCTGACCGCCAGCAGTGGGACAGAGTGACGGTAACAGGTTTCCTGACCGCCAGCAGTGGGACCGAGTGACGGTAACAGGTTTCCTGACCGCCAGCAGTGGGACAGAGTGACGGTAACAGGTTTCCTGACCGCCAGCAGTGGGACAGAGTGACGGTAACAGGTTTCCTGACCGCCAGCAGTGGGACAGAGTGACGGTAACAGGTTTCCTGACCGCCAGCAGTGGGAGCGAGTGACGGTAACAGGTTTCCTGACCGCCAGCAGTGGGACAGAGTGACGGTAACAGGTTTCCTGACCGCCAGCAGTGGGACAGAGTGACGGTAACAGGTTTCCTGACCGCCAGCAGTGGGACAGAGTGACGGTAACAGGTTTCCTGACCGCCAGCAGTGGGACAGAGTGACGGTAACAGGTTTCCTGACCGCCAGCAGTGGGACAGAGTGACGGTAACAGGTTTCCTGACCGCCAGCAGTGGGACAGAGTGACGGTAACAGGTTTCCTGACCGCCAGCAGTGGGACAGAGTGACGGTAACAGGTTTCCTGACCGCCAGCAGTGGGACAGAGTGACGGTAACAGGTTTCCTGACCGCCAGCAGTGGGACAGAGTGACGGTAACAGGTTTCCTGACCGCCAGCAGTGGGACCGAGTGACGGTAACAGGTTTCCTGACCGCCAGCAGTGGGACAGAGTGACGGTAACAGGTTTCCTGACCGCCAGCAGTGGGACAGAGTGACGGTAACAGGTTTCCTGACCGCCAGCAGTGGGACCGAGTGACGGTAACAGGTTTCCTGACCGCCAGCAGTGGGACCGAGTGACGGTAACAGGTTTCCTGACCGCCAGCAGTGGGACAGAGTGACGGTAACAGGTTTCCTGACCGCCAGCAGTGGGACAGAGTGACGGTAACAGGTTTCCTGACCGCCAGCAGTGGGACAGAGTGACGGTAACAGGTTTCCTGACCGCCAGCAGTGGGACAGAGTGACGGTAACAGGTTTCCTGACCGCCAGCAGTGGGACCGAGTGACGGTAACAGGTTTCCTGACCGCCAGCAGTGGGACCGAGTGACGGTAACAGGTTTCCTGACCGCCAGCAGTGGGACAGAGTGACGGTAACAGGTTTCCTGACCGCCAGCAGTGGGACAGAGTGACGGTAACAGGTTTCCTGACCGCCAGCAGTGGGACCGAGTGACGGTAACAGGTTTCCTGACCGCCAGCAGTGGGACAGAGTGACGGTAACAGGTTTCCTGACCGCCAGCAGTGGGACAGAGTGACGGTAACAGGTTTCCTGACCGCCAGCAGTGGGACAGAGTGACGGTAACAGGTTTCCTGACCGCCAGCAGTGGGACAGAGTGACGGTAACAGGTTTCCTGACCGCCAGCAGTGGGACCGAGTGACGGTAACAGGTTTCCTGACCGCCAGCAGTGGGACAGAGTGACGGTAACAGGTTTCCTGACCGCCAGCAGTGGGACCGAGTGACGGTAACAGGTTTCCTGACCGCCAGCAGTGGGACAGAGTGACGGTAACAGGTTTCCTGACCGCCAGCAGTGGGACCGAGTGACGGTAACAGGTTTCCTGACCGCCAGCAGTGGGACCGAGTGACGGTAACAGGTTTCCTGACCGCCAGCAGTGGGACAGAGTGACGGTAACAGGTTTCCTGACCGCCAGCAGTGGGACAGAGTGACGGTAACAGGTTTCCTGACCGCCAGCAGTGGGACAGAGTGACGGTAACAGGTTTCCTGACCGCCAGCAGTGGGACAGAGTGACGGTAACAGGTTTCCTGACCGCCAGCAGTGGGACCGAGTGACGGTAACAGGTTTCCTGACCGCCAGCAGTGGGACAGAGTGACGGTAACAGTGAAGTGTCAGAAGGTTGCTGCTTATCAACCGTTGCGACCCAAAGTTGACACTGTAACGAGGGTGTTCACAAAGGAGTGTAGATCGGCCTTGGGATGAGATGTGTGTACCTAAGCTGAGCACAGGGAAGTATTATCCACAGATTCCGACTGTAGCAGAACATAGGATGTCATTGGAGATGTTGGTGGCTGGAATACAATGGGAGACAGGTAGGGAGTATCTGAAAGATTCAGTCCTAGATCTATCAGTGAACCACAAATGCAATAGGAGCTCAGGAGCAGGAGACAGATTCCATGCAATAGCTATTCTCACAGCAGTCGCTGTAGGGACAGTAACTGAAGGAGCAGTAGTGATGAAGATTGTTCAGTAAACTATGAGATTAACAAAGTTAATCATAGACATGACGGACATGGAGTCAGAATTAAACATAGGTACTCTCTGTTGCTGGGCAAGAACTTAATTGGTTCCTTTCACTGGGTTTGTGTGTGTGTGAAATGGGGATTTGACTTCGGGTCGAATTCCTCGCTCTTACCTAATCCATGGCTGTCCTACCTTTTCAGAGACTGAAACAAGACTGTTGCCTTTTGCCCCTCTCCTCAAACAAAGTCTTGGGAGCGGAGCCAGAGTTGAACAGAGTTCAGACTAATCATGAGTAATTACAGCATGACGGGAGGGAAGAGAGGAGTGGGTTTGGGTACGTTTGAGAGATTGAGTGTGGACCTGTCATGTCCAACAATCAATCTCCAGGTCAAGCCAGGGTGAGCTGGGGTTGAACAGAGTTTAAACTGAACATTATTATTTTTGCATGACCAGGGCTTGATTGATTGTACTACTATTCATTCTAAACTGAATAAAAGTCAAATTTAGCCGCTATCATAGACTAAGGAAGTGGGCGGAGCGGTCGAGAGGAGGAAACTGAGGATGGTGGTGGGGGAACCCAAGAGGGAGGGGCTTTAAGCAGAGATGTATGTGAAAATTACTATATAAACTAAGAGCTGGGAGGTGAAAAGGGAGATTTGCTTTGCAAATCACCTCGGCTTTGTCTATTTGAAATATAGTCTATCTTAATTCTACAAAAACTCTGAAATACTTTGATTCTTTGATTAGTATAAGGACAAAATGTTCCACATCAGTAGTAGTGGTGAAGGGTGCTATAGTAACAGCATGGGACTGGACTACGGCGCAAATTAGGGGTATTTTAAAGTATAATAATTATAATAATATGCCATTTAGCAGACGCTTTTATCCAAAGCAACTTACAGTCATGTGCGCATACATTTTTACATATGGGTGGTCCCGGGGATCGAACCCACTACCCTGGCGTTACAAGCGCCGTGCTCTACCAATTGAGCTACAGAGGACCACCATATAATTATGCATAGCTTAACTCAAGTATGCATCCTGGGCAGTGTTAATGGTTACCTTGGTAGCATTGCTGGGATATCACCTTCTGAGGGCATTGATGTTGAAACATATATACAGTGCTGATTTGCCTCAAGATGAGGTAAAGTTGATTTAAGGTCACCGCACGTGTATATCGGGTGGCCATGGAGGAGATGGGGGGCCGAAGTGATTATCTGGCCAGGGAACACCTCTTGGAAGCTGTGACAAACAGGGGAAGACTGGGTGAAAATATTAGGAGGTTTTTTAGAGCCTTCATTTTTGTGGAACCCAGGAGAAAAGGAGGTATAGAGTGGCGAAGAGAGGGTGGGAATCGTAATGTTATCAAACTTCGGTTTTTCTATGCATATATAATTATGCATAGCTTAACTCATTATTAATACTTGTTATGTTTTGTGTTTCCTTTTGCTTTTCAAGTATTGTGCTATCACTCTCTTAGGAACCCGAAGGAGGAAATGGAGACAGTCAAAAGCTCCAGCTGAATTGGAGGAAGTCAAAAGCTCCAGTTGAAATGTTATCAGTTGTACGATGAGAGAGGGGAGGAATAAGAGTGTGCATAGTGGTTATACAGTTGAAGTCGGAAGTTTACATACACTTCAGCCAAATACCTTTAAACTCAGTTTTTCACAATTCCTGACATTTAATCCTAGTAAAAATTCCCTGTCTTAGGTCAGTTAGGATCACCACTTTATTTTAAGAATATGAAATGTCAGAATAATAGTAGAGAGAATGATTTACTTCAGCTTTTGTTTCTTTCATCACATTCCCAGTGGGTCAGAAGTTTACATACACTCAATTAGTATTTGGTAGATTTGCCTTCAAATTGTTTAACTTGGGTCAAACGTTTCGGGTAGCCTTCCACAAGCTTCCCACAATAAGTTGGGTGAATTTTGGCCCATTCCTCCTGACAGAGCTGGTGTAACTGAGTCAGGTTTGTAGGCCTCCTTGCTCGCACACGCTTTTTCAGTTCTGCCCACAAATGTTCTATAGGATTGAGGTCAGGGCTTTGTGATGGCCACTCCAATACCTTGACTTTGTTGTCCTTAAGCCATTTTGCCACAACTTTGGAAGTATGCTTGGGGTCATTGTCCATTTGGAAGACCCATTTGCGACCAAGCTTTAACTTCCTGACTGATGTCTTGAGATGTTGCTTCAATATATCCACATCATTTTCCTTCCTCATGATGCCATCTATTTTGTGAAGTGCACCAGTCCCTCCTGCAGCAAAGCACCCCCACAGCATGATGCTGCCACCCCCGTGCTTCACGGTTGGGATGGTGTTCTTCGGCTTGCAAGCGTCCCCGTTTTTCCTCCAAACATAACGATGGTCATTATGGCCAAACAGTTCTATTTCTGTTTCATCAGACCAGAGGACATTTCTCCAAAAAGTACGATCTTTGTCCCCATGTGAAGTTGCAAACCGTAGTCTGGCTTTTTTATGGTGGTTTTGGAGCAGTGGCTTCTTCCTTGCTGAGTGGCCTTTCAGGTTATGTCGATATAGGACTTGATTTACTGTGGATATAGATACTTTTGTACCTGTTTCCTCCAGCATCTTCACATGGTCCTTTGCGGTTGTTCTGGGATTGATTTGCACTTTTCGCACCAAAGTATGTTCATCTCTAGGAGACAGAACCCGTCTCCTTCCTGAGCGGTATGACGGATGCATGGTCCCATGGTGTTTATACTTGCGTACTATTGTTTGTACAGATGAACGTGGTACCTTCAGGCATTTGGAAATTGTCCCAAGGATGAACCAGACTTGTGGAGGTCTACAATTGTTTTTCTGAGGTCTTGGCTGATTTCTTTTGATTTTCCCATGATGTCAAGCAAAGAAGCACTGAGTTTGAAGGTAGGCCTTGAAATACATCCACAGGTACACCTCCAATTGACTCAAAGATGTCAACTAGCCTATCAGAAGCTTCTAAAGCCATGACATCATTTCCTGGAATTTTCCAAGCTGTTGAAAGGCACAGTCAACTTAGTGTATGTAAACTTCTGACCCACTGGAATTGTGAAACAATGAATTATAAGTGAAATAATCAGTCTGTAAACAATTGTTGGAAAAATGACTTGTGTCATGCACAAAGTAGATGTCCTAACCGACTTGCCAAAACTATAGTTTGTTAATAATAAATTTGTGGAGTGGTTGAAAAACGAGTTTTAATGACTCCAACCTAAGTGTATGTAAACTTCCGACTTTAGATCAGAGGCCATAAGTCTCAGAGGTGTAAATATACTAATCAACTGTGAATGTTAATCATGTTTTATTTTTTGTTCATGATTTATTTTCTGTTCATTTATAAGTAATTTCAAAATGTATGTGATGTTGAACAGTATGGAATTAGTATTACAAAAGGAGGGACTGTTGGGTTCTAGTTTGAAATACTTACTACACTAGAAGTGAATGATTACATGTATGAGGAATGTTTATGGTGGGGTCAATGGAGGATGGATAAGAAGTAGGGGTCAGGAAAGTTAATAAGTAAGAGAAAAGGCAATAACTTGGTTGGGGTCACTGATAAGGTTGGATAGCTGTGGATTAGTGAGGAATGAGGGCCGAGGTCAGGTCACATGAAGGGAGAAGGAACTTAACTTCCTGCCTAGCAACAAAGATGTGGTGTTTAGAGGTGCAAGGAGGAGACTCCGCCTAAAGGAGGGCATATCTTTGTATTTTCAGCTGTTTGACCCAGTGGGTGAATATACTTGGTTTGATCTTTGACTAGTTGTCCGTTAGTTTTTCACTATGTTTGTCAGAACCTAAATTGACCACAAAATTAACATTTCGCAATGGGCCATCTCAGTCTTGGGACTTGAAACCCATTGAAAACCTGTTTGAAGTTAGGAGAGTATAGTCCATAAGCACAGATGAAGGCTATCAAGGATCTGGAAAAATGATGTATGGAGGAATGGAAGATCCCTCCCAATGTGTTCACCAATCTCATAAAACATTTTAGAAAAGGCTCAGTGCCGCTATCCTCGCAAGGTGAGATATTAAAAGATTGAAAACAAGGATGTAAAAAATGTTAACCCCTATCTTTTTAACAATCTTTTTTGATTACTTGTTAAACAAAATCTCGTTCTCTTAGCAATTGTATTACTATAAAATAATATAATTTCTACATTTTTTGGAGGATACAATACAGCTCAGTATTTGTATAATTTATTTTATACAGTATTTTTTAGCTAATCTTTATCAAGATAATATTGGATCTGACAGTAGCTGCAGCTCCAGGAGACTGACTGACCTCTGGGGTCAATCCACCAAGATAATGTACTCAGTACTCCTGAGTGGCGCAGTGGTCTAAGGCACTGCATCGCAGTGCTAACTGGGCCACTAGAGATCCTGGTTCGAATCCAGGCTCTGTCGCAGCCGGCCGCGACCGGGAGACTCATGGGCGGCGCACAATTGGCCCAGCGTCGTCCAGGGTAGGGGAGGGAATGGCCGGCAGAGATGTAGCTCAGTTGATAGAGCATGGCGTTTGCAACGCCAGGGTTGTGGGTTCGATTCCCACGGGGGGCCAGTATAAAAAAATATGTATTCACTAACTGTAAGTCGCTCTGGATAAGAGCGTCTGCTAAATGACTAAAATGTAAATGTAATAATGTACTGACTGACCTCTGGGGTCAATCCACCAATATAATGTACTGACTAACCTCTGGGGTCAATCCACCAATATAATGTACTGACTGACCTCTGACCTCTGGGGTCAATCCACCAATATAATGTACTGACTAACCTCTGGGGTCAATCCACCAATATAATGTACTGACTGACCTCTGACCTCTGGGGTCAGTCCACCAATATAATGTAAATTAAAAAATAATGTACTGACTAACCTCTGGGGTCAATCCACCAATATAATGTACTGACTGACCTCTGACCTCTGGGGTCAATCCACCAATATAATGTACTGACTGACCTCTGGGGTCAATCCACCAATATAATGTACTGACTAACCTCTGGGGTCAATCCACCAATATAATGTACTGACTGACCTCTGACCTCTGGGGTCAATCCACCAATATAATGTACTGACTGACCTCTGGGGTCAATCCACCAATATAATGTACTGACTGACCTCTGACCTCTGGGGTCAATCCACCAATATAATGTACTGACTGACCTCTGACCTCTGGGGTCAATCCACCAATATAATGTACTGACTGACCTCTGGGGTCAATCCACCAATATAATGTACTGACTGACCTCTGACCTCTGGGGTCAATCCACCAATATAATGTACTGACTGACCTCTGACCTCTGGGGTCAATCCACAAATATAATGTCCTGACTAATTTCACAGGAGGGGGTCGCAGTTCCGGAGCGACCCACTAGGTGTCATCCTCCAACAACCTTAGGCACCTCCTCACTCACAGTCGGGACTAATCATCATCCTATTGGTGTCACCTGTGTCCACCTGTTCACCTGTGTACAATTGGCCCAGCGTCGTCCAGGGTAGGGGAGGGAATGGCCGGCAGGGATGTACCTCAGTTGGTAGAGCATGGCGTTTGCAATGCCAGGGTTGTGGGTTTGATTCCCACGGGGGGTATGAAAAATAAAATAAAGATAATGTATGCACTCATTAACTGTAAGTCGCTATGGATAAGAGCGTCTGCTAAATGACTAAAATTTAAATAAAATGTAAAAAATGTAAAATGTTTCACCATCCTTCCCTACAGCCTACTGTCTATCCTGCACCACACCTCACACCGACCCTTACAGAAAACTGAGCCAATATGGACCCAGCAGAGGCAGCACAGTATCGGAGAGCATTGGCAACGCAGGGAGCCATGCTGAACCAACACGACCGCAGCATGCAGCAGATCATCCCGTGTAGCTCAGTTGGTAGAGCATGGCGTTTGCAACGCCAGGGTTGTGGGTTCGATTCCCACGGGGGGGCAGTATGAACATTTATGAACTCACTAACTATAAGTCGCTCTGGATAAGACCGTCTGCTAAATGACTAAAAATGTAAAATCATCGAGAATCTCCGCCAGCTGACGATCGCCGTGCAGAGCTGGGTGGACACCCGACCAGCCCCGGCAGCTGGCGGAAGCCGCGGCATCTCCAGTCTCACCTGCGACATCGCAGACCACCTTCTCTGCCTACTGTCTATCCTGCACCACACCTGGGTCACACCTCACACCAACCATTACAAGTGGTATATATATGTTAGTTGGTGGTATATATATGTTAGTTGGTGGTGTGTAATAGTGATGTATAGATGGTAGTTGGTGGTGTGTAATAGTGGTGTATAGATGTTAGTTGATGGTGTGTACTAATGTGTTAGATGGTAGTTGGTGGTGTGTCATGTGGTATACTAGCTGGTCGTTGGTGGTGTGTACTCGTGGTGTCTAGCTGTTCGTTGGTGGTCTGTCTAGTGGTCTCTCGCTGGTCGTTGGTGGTGTGTCCTCGTGGTGTCTCGCTGTTCGTTGGTGGTGTGTTCCTCGTGGTGTCTCGCTGGTCGTTGGTGGTGTGTCCTCGTGGTCTCTCGCTGGTCGTTGGTGGTGTGTCCTCGTGGTCTCTCGCTGGTCGTTGGTGGTGTGTCCTCGTGGTGTCTCGCTGGTCGTTGGTGGTGTGTCCTCGTGGTCTCTCGCTGGTCGTTGGTGGTGTGTCCTCGTGGTCTCTCGCTGGTCGTTTGGTGGTGTGTCCTCGTGGTCTCTCGCTGGTCGTTGGTGGTGGTCCTCGTGGTTCTCGCTGTCGTTGGTGGTGTGTCCTCGTGGTCTCTCGCTGGTCGTTGGTGGTGTGTCCTCGTGGTGTCTCGCTGTCGTTGGTGGTGTGTCCTCGTGGTGTCTCGCTGGTCGTTGGTGGTGTGTCCTCGTGGTCTCTCGCTGTGTTGGTGGTGTGTCCTCGTGGTCTCTCTCTGGTCGTTGGTGGTGTGTCCTCGTGGTGTCTCGTGTTGTTGGTGGTGTGTCATCGTGGGTGTCTCGCTGTTCGTTGGTGGTGTGTATGTGGTTTTCTGTTTTGTGGTTCCCTGGTGTATCGTGGTGTGGTGGTTTAATAGTGTTATGATGGTGTTGGTGTTGTAATGTGGGTTAGTTGAGTCGTGGTGGGTGTTAGTTGGTGGTTGTCTGTTGGTCTCTGTGGTTAGTGTTGGTGGTTGTACTGTGGTTCTAGTGGTCGTTGGTGGTGTGTCCTCGTGGTGTCTCGCTGGTCGTTGGTGGTGTGTCCTCGTGGTGTCTCGCTGGTCGTTGGTGGTCTGTCCTGTGGTGTCTCGATGGTCGTTGGTGTGATGTGGTCTCTCTGTGTTGGTGGTGTCTAGGTGTCTGCTGGTCGTTGGTGGTGTGTCCTCGTGGTGTCTCGTCTGTTCGTTGTGGTGTTACTCGTGGTGTCTCGCTGTTCGTTGGTGGTGTGTCCTCGTGGTGTCCTCGCTGGTCGTTGTGGTGTGTCCTACGTGGTGTCTCGCTGTTCGTTGGTGGTATGTTACGTGGTCTCTCGCTGTCGTTGGTGGTGTGTCCTGTGGTGTCTATGTGTTCGTTGGTGGTGTGTCCTCGTGGTGTTCGTGGTCGTTGGTGGTGTTGTCCATCGTGGTTCTCTCGCTGGTCGTTTGGTGTGTGTCCTCGTGTTCTCGCTGGTCGTTGGTGGTGTGTCCTCGTGGTTCATCGCTGGTCGTTGGTGGTCTGTCCTCTTGGTGTCTCGCTGGTCGTTGGTGGTGTGTCCTCGTGGTGTCTCCGTGTCGTTTGTGGTGTGTCCTCGTGTGTGTCTCGTGGTCGTTGGTGGTGTGTCATCGTGGTTCTCGCTGGTCGTTGGTGGTGTGTCAATGTGGTCTCTGCTGGGTCGTTGGTGGTGTTAGTGGTCTCGTGGTGTCGTAATCTGGTCTGAATAGGTGAGCTGTTTGTCTCGAGCTGGTGATTGGTCGTGTGTCCCTTGGTCTTGCTTCGTTGTGGTGGTCCTGTGGTCCGCTGTCTGGTGGTCTGCTACTGTGTGTCTGAATGGTTGTTGGTGGTTGTCCTCGTGGTGTCTCCGCTGGTCGTTGTTGGTGGTGTCCTAGTGGTGTCTCGCTGGTCAGTTGGTGGTGTGTACTAGTGGTCTCATAGCTGGTACTTGTGGTGGTTGTCATAGTGTGTACTACGCTGGTCGTTGGGTGGTTGTGGTCTGTGGTCTTGGTGTTTAATCGTGGTGTTGTTGTTGTGGTTGTAATCTTGGTCTATGTGTGTTGGTGGTGTGTCCTCGTGGTGTCTCGCTGTTCGTTTGGTGGTGTGTCATGTGGTGTCTCGCATGTTCGTTGGTGGTGTGTCATCGTGGTGTCTCGCTGTCGTTGGTGGTGTGTCCTCGTGGTGTCTCGCTGGTCGTTGTGGTGTGTCCTACGTGGTCTCTGTGTGTTGGTGGTGTGTTATAGTGGTTTTGATGTTGTGGTGGGTTGTCCTAGTGGTGTTAGTTGGTTTTGGTGGTGTGTCTATGGTCTCTAGCTGGTGTTGGTGGTTGTCCTCGTGGTGTATAGATGGTAGTTGGTGGTGTGTAATAGTGGTGTCTCGATGGTGTTGGTGGTTGTACTAGTGGTGTATACTGGTCGTTTGGTGGTCTGTCATCGTGGTGTCTAGCTGTGTTGGTGGTGTGTCTCGTGTGTCTAGCTGGCGTTTGGTGGTTGTCCTCGTGGTGTCTGCTGTTCGTTGGTGGTGTGTCCTAGTGGTGTTCGCTGTCGTTGGTGGTGTGTCTCGTGGGTTCTCGCTGTTAGTTGGTGGTGTGTCCTCGTGGGTCTTGCTGGTCGTTGGTGGTTGGTCCTCGTGGTGTCTCGCTGGTCGTTGGTGTGTTCCTCGTGGTGTCTCGCTGGTCGTTGGTGGTGTGTCCTCGTGGTGTCTCGCTGGTCGTTGGTGGTTGTCCTCGTGGTGTCTCGCTGGTCGTTGTGGTGTGTCCTCGTGGTCTCTCGATGGTCGTTGGTGGTCTGTCATCGTGGTGTCTCGCTGTCGTTTGGTGGTCTGTCCTCGTGCTGTCTCGCTGGTCGTTGTGGTGTGTCCTCGTGGTGTCTCGTGGTCGTTGGTGGTGTTTCGTGGTGTATTTAGTTGGTGTGTGTTCTGGTCTCGCTGGTCGTTGGTGGTTGTCCTCGTGGTGTCTCGCTGGTCGTTGGTGGTGTGTCCTCGTGGTCTCTCGCTGGTCGTTGGGTGGTCTGTCCTCGTGGTGTCTCGCTGGTCGTTGGTGGTGTGTCCTCGTGGTGTCTCGCTGGTCGTTGGTGGTGTGTCCTCGTGGTCTCTCGCTGGTTTGGTGTGTGTCCTCGTGGTGCTCGCTGGTAGTTGGTGGTGTCTCGTGGTCTCTCGCTGTCGTTGGTGGTGTGTCCTCGTGTGTCTCGCTGGTCGTTGGTGGTGTGTCCTCGTGGTGTCTCGCTGGTCGTTGGTGGTCTGTCCTCGTGGTGTCTGCCTGTGTTGGTGGTGTGTCTCGTGTGTCTGCATGGTCGTTGGTGGTGTGTCCTCGTGGGTGTCTCGCTGGTCGTTGGTGGTGTGTTCCTCGTGGTCTCTCGCTGGTCGTTGGTTGGTCTGTGGCTCTCGGGTGTGTGGTTTACTAGTGGTCGTTATGGTGTGTGTGTCATACGTGGTCTCTCGATGGTCGTTGGTGGTCTGTAATAGTGGTGTTAGCTGGTAGTTGGTGGTTGTACTCGTGTCTCGCATGGTCGTTGGTGGTTGTCCTCGTGGTGTCTGCTGGTCTTTGGTGGTGTGTCACTCGTGGTGTCTGCATGTTCGTTGGTGGTGTGTCATCGTGGTTCTAGCTGTTCGTTGTGGTGTGTCTCGTGGTTATCGTGGTACGTTTGGTGGTGTGTCATCGTGGTCTCTTCGCTGGTCGTTGGTGGTCTGTCCTGTGGTGTCATTGGTAGTTGGTGGTGTGTCCTCGTGGTCTTCGCTGGTCGTTGGTGGTTGTCTAGTGTGTTAGATGGTAGTTGGTGGTGTGTACTAGTGGTGTTGATGTTAGTTGGTGGTGTGTCACATCGTGGTCTCTCGCTGGTACGTTGGTGGTCTGTCCTAGTGGTGTATCGATGGTCGTTGGTGGTGTGTCAATGTGGTTCTAGATGGTAGTTGGTGGTTGTCATAGTGGTGTCTGATGGTCGTTGGTGGTGTGTAATGTGGTGTCTCGCTGTCGTTGGTGGTGTGTCATCGTGGTGTCTCGCTGGTCGTTGGTGGTGTGTCATCGTGGTCTCATCATGGTCGTTGGTGGTTGTCCTACGTGGTGTCATGTGTTCGTTGGTGGTTGTCCATAGTGGTGTCTCGCATGGTCGTTGGTGGTGTGTATCAGTGGTCATTAGATGGTAGTTGGTGGTATGTAATGTGGTGTATAGATGGTAGTTGGTGGTGTGTAATAGTGGTTCATAGATGGTAGTTGGTGGTATGTACTAGTGGTGTATGATGGTTAGTTGGTGGTGTGTACTAGTGGTGTCTAGATGTCGTTGGTGGTGTGTCATGTGGTGTCTCGCTGTTGTTGGTGGTTGTCCTCGTGGTGTACTCATGGTCGTTGGTGTTGTATAGTGGTCTTCGATGGTCGTTGGTGTGTGTCAATAGTGGTGTATGATGGTCGTTGGTGGTGTGTAATAGTGGTGTATCAGCTGTAGTGTGGTGTGTACTGTGTGTTGATGTTGTTGGTGGTGTGTCTCGTGGTGTCTGATTTGTTGTGTGTTAATATGGTCATACATGGTTTGGTGGTCTGTCTCGTGTTTCGATGGTCGTTGTGGTGGTATGTGGGTCTCATAGTGGTGTTTGTGGTGTGTCTACGTGGTTTCCCCCTTCCTTTTGTTGTATCCACATTATGTGGTCCTCTGTAGCTCAGCTGGTAGAGCCGGCGCTTGTACGCCAAGTAGTGGGTTCGATCCCCGGACACCATACACAAAAAAAGTATGCACGCATGACTGTAGTCGCTTTGGATAAAAGCGTCTGCTAAATGGCATATTATATTATTATTACAATGTAACGTGATTAACTACATACTCCCGACCAGTAGGTGGCGGCAGAACAAACAAATATGCGAATGCCATGACTCCAAAGAAGAAGAAGAATTTTCCTGATCCAGTCAGTGGGACAGAAACTCCCTGCTCTGCAAAATTCCCTGCCTGCTTCCCCGGTAGCGTTGGCTAGGGAAGAGGATTTCACTGACTACAAACTGGGATATCTTCGCTTTTCTACCACCATTGATTTCCAGGGGCGTCCAGATTGTGAACAGTAGTTTTAAAATAATTTCTAATTCAGTTAAGCGAACCAAATTCCCAGGAAAAGAAGTTCAGGTGAGTAGCTAGCTGGGGAAGGTGACGCTGTGTAGCCACCAGCCAGCGCCTCAAAAACTTTCTGTTTCTCTCTGGTTAGTGTTTCTCTCTGGGTGTTGTCTTGTGGATTCGCCTTGTTTTATTAGTTATGGGTTTTGTGCACAAGAAAAGTAGCGTTTTATCGAATTTACATGTCAAAATAAATAGTTCTGCGTTTATTGTGCTGATTTAATGAATGAAAAAGCAACTCGATAAACCGCATAAACATGTTCCTTCTCTAAAGCTCTAGGCCGGATTTCCAGTGCGACCAATCAGACTAGTCTGACTTCCCGAAGAGAGGAAATCTCATACAGGCGAATCAGACGGCAGGAATCATTTCCAAACCAATCATGGTTGTTGACTGACAAACCAATGACAAAAGACTGAGCGTTAAACCAGTGCTGCAAATAATTGACTGTTATATTGAGGAATAGAGATTTCAAAGTCGACATTTCATTAGTATTTCTGAACTAAAGTCATGCCCATTGCTCTGCAAAAGGTCCTGGTAGTCCTGGTAGCCATGATTAGCTGTTCAGGAGTCTTATGGCTTGGGGGTAGAAGCTGTTAAGAAGCCTTTTGGACCTAGACTTGGCGCTCCGGTACCACTTGCAGTGCGGTAGCAGAGAGAACAGTCTATGACTAGGGTGGCTGGAGTCGTTGACAGTTTTTAGGGCCTTCCTCTGACACCGCCTGGTATAGAGGTCCTGGATGGCAGGAAGCTTGGCCCCAGTGATGTACTGGGCCGTACGCACTACCCTCTGTAGTGCCTTGCGATCGGAGGCCGAGCAGTTGCCATACCAGGCGGTGATGCAACCAGACAGGATGCTCTCGATGGTGCAGCTGTTTAACTTTTTGAGGATCTGAGGACCCATGCCAAATCTTTTCAGTCTCCTGAGGGGATATAGGCTTTGTCGTGCCCTCTTCACGACTGTCTTGGTGTGTTTGGACCATGATAGTTTGTTGGTGATTTGGACACCAAGGAACTTGAAGCTCTCAACTTGTTCCAATACAGCCCCGTCGATGAGAATGGGGGCGTGCTCGGTCCTCTTTTTTCCCACAATCATCTCCTTTGTCTTGATCACGTTGAGGGAGAGGTTGTTATCCTGGCACCACACGGCCAGGTCTCTGACCTCCTCCCTATAGGCTGCGTTGTCGGTGATCAGGCCTACCACTGTTGTGTCGTGGGCAAACTTAATGATGGTGTTGGAGTCGTGCCTGGCCACGCAGTCGTGGGTGAACAGGGAGTTTAGGAGGGGACTGAGCACGCACCCCGGATGGGCCCCCCGTGTTGAGGATCACACGATGAATGAACTAAATTGCTTTGTTGATGTGTGTGGTAAAGGGATGTGCACTAGGCTAGAATGGTTTCTAATGACTCATATCAGATGTTTTGGGTGAGGTTCGTGCTGCATGTCCCAGGTTTCTGTAAAACCATATTGTAACCATTCAGTGGTTGGTTGCTTGGTTGGTTGTGTCCTTCCTTGGCATACATCCACAATGCTTAATCCATTCTGCAATGACTCGCCACAAGCACTTCAAGAGAAACTTCTCTTCAAGCTCAACACTTCCATGTTGAGACCAGATAGGTCTAGTGACCCTCCAGCGAGGAACTCAGTTTGTGTGTTTGCCCAACGCCTTCCTTCCTAGTATGATCAGGTTAAGCACAGTAGAGAGACGGGGGAAGAGTTGCTGTTTTAGGAGACGTGAAAGAGTGCAGCTGTAGATGGGGGAGGGTGACAACTGGACCCTGGTATATCTGGATTTGTTGGGGGGGGGATACGTTACTCATACTCTGCTAGTCGGTCCATTCGTTTACAACTGTTTCATACCGGTTATTTTGGCAGCAGGAGGTTATTGTGATTTCACACCTTGTGTGTTTCTGACATGGGGGTTTCCTCCACTGCTAACGTATTGCAGCTGTTCTATTGGAGGTGTTCATCTACAGAAGTGACATAGCTCTCTTTGCTTCTGGTCAAGACAAATCTACAATTCCAAAAACACTTGATTTGAGTAAGCTGCTGAGTCTACCACACCAAGCTGCATTATGTCAGTGTAACCCAGGGCCAGGCTACCACACCAAGCTGCATTATGTCAGTGTAACCCAGGGCCAGGCTACCACACCAAGCTGCATTATGTCAGTGTAACCCAGGGCCAGGCTACCACACCAAGCTGCATTATGTCAGTGTAACCCAGGGCCAGGCTACCACACCAAGCTGCATTATGTCGGTGTAACCCAGGGCCAGTCTACCACACCAAGCTGCATTATGTCAGTGTAACCCAGGGCCAGGCTTCACTGTGGGAGTGAGAGGAGTTTATTTCCAACGGAGCTGGAATACTGGTCCCGCAGAACATATATCTGACCTCCAGCAGTCTGCAAAGAACACTATGACAATTCACGGCCTACTAGTGCAGGACTGCATGTCACTGTATTCATTTGTCATTTTACATATTTTCTCTATTATATGGGGAAAGTCCTATCTAACAACAAGACAGCTTTACTCCAGCTCCAGGTCTGTTAAGCCGTCTGCATGCTTCCCAGCCGTAACAGTTCAGAAGACTTTGTGTATTATGATGACAAGTTTTCTTTTGGGGGTTGTTCGGCCACACAACATTTTTTTACGAGACAAGCCAAAGTCAGTAGCCGAAAGTCTACGCCCCTTCG
Source organism: Coregonus sp. 'balchen' (assembly GCA_902810595.1). Lineage (NCBI taxonomy): Eukaryota > Metazoa > Chordata > Actinopteri > Salmoniformes > Salmonidae > Coregonus > Coregonus sp. 'balchen'. The sequence continues at coordinate 62,839,852 of LR778263.1, forward strand.
TCTGTGATTGGTCAACAGTAGGGATTATTCAATAGTCTTTCTTGTCATTCAACGAGAGAGGACTCGTTTTCATGCACATTGTTTCATTGAGAAATACTGAAATACTGAAATACTGAAATACTGAAAATACTGCACCAAACATCTCAGTTAGATGTCAAATTGATGACTAAGATCTCCTCGGCAACAAGGTTAAAATTAGATTAATTCGGACTATTGTGGCTACGACGTCTCAAAATGGACAAACAGCTTGAAAAACAACAATATAACTAAGGTCTTTTAAGGCAGTATGCAAGCGCACTCGTTCAGTTTGCTGAGGATGCCTTTACTCTGTGGCTGCGTCCAGAGACCTCTGGTCAAAAGTAGTGCACTATGTAGGGAATAGGGTGCCGTTTGGAACGCAGACAGTCACAGTAACACCCATTACCCCAGGGGTTGATATACTGAGCTGTTGTTCACCTGGTGAGAAGGGTTTTAAAGCCCTACAGTACAGCCAAGACTAAACACGCTACAGGGAGGGATCAGGAACACAGGCTACCCCCTCCCATGTGTCCCCAGAGCCTGTCTGTTTCAGTCAGGCTACCTCCTCCCATGTGTCCCCAGAGCCTGTCTGTTTCAGTCCTAGGCTACCTCCTCCCATGTGTCCCCAGAGCCTGTCTGTTTCAGTCAGGGCTACCTCCTCCCATGTGTCCCCAGAGCCTGTCTGTTTCAGTCAGGGCTACCTCCTCCCATGTGTCCCCAGAGCCTGTCTGTTTCAGTCAGGGCTACCTCCTCCCATGTGTCCCCAGAGCCTGTCTGTTTCAGTCAGGGCTACCTCCTCCCATGTGTCCCCAGAGCCTGTCTGTTTCAGTCAGGGCTACCCCCTCCCATGTGTCCCCAGAGCCTGTCTGTTTCAGTCAGGCTACCTCCTCCCATGTGTCCCCAGAGCCTGTCTGTTTCAGTCAGGGCTACCTCCTCCCATGTGTCCCCAGAGCCTGTCTGTTTCAGTCAGGGCTACCTCCTCCCATGTGTCCCCAGAGCCTGTCTGTTTCAGTCAGGCTACCTCCTCCCATGTGTCCCCAGAGCCTGTCTGTTTCAGTCAGGCCTCCCCATGTGTCCCCAGAGCCTGTCTGTTTCAGTCAGGCCTCCCATGTGTCCCAGAGCCTGTCTGTTTCAGTCAGGCCTCCCATGTGTCCCCAGAGCCTGTCTGTTTCAGTCAGGCTACCTCCTCCCATGTGTCCCCAGAGCCTGTCTGTTTCAGTCAGGGCTACCTCCTCCCATGTGTCCCCAGAGCCTGTCTGTTTCAGTCAGGGCTACCCCCTCCCATGTGTCCCCAGAGCCTGTCTGTTTCAGTCAGGGCTACCTCCTCCCATGTGTCCCCAGAGCCTGTCTGTTTCAGTCAGGCTACCTCCTCCCATGTGTCCCCAGAGCCTGTCTGTTTCAGTCAGGCCTCCCATGTGTCCCCAGAGCCTGTCTGTTTCAGTCAGGGCTACCTCCTCCCATGTGTCCCCAGAGCCTGTCTGTTTCAGTCAGGGCCACCTCCTCCCATGTGTCCCCAGAGCCTGTCTGTTTCAGTCAGGGCTACCCCCTCCCATGTGTCCCCAGAGCCTGTCTGTTTCAGTCAGGGCTACCTCCTCCCATGTGTCCCCAGAGCCTGTCTGTTTCAGTCAGGGCCACCTCCTCCCATGTGTCCCCAGAGCCTGTCTGTTTCAGTCAGGGCTACCCCCTCCCATGTGTCCCCAGAGCCTGTCTGTTTCAGTCTGCTTCTCTCCTCCTCTTAGGCCTATTCTTGGTACCAGGGCATTTAAGCCTCTTATGGGGGTAAATCCATTTGAATTCAATCACTTTTTGACAGCACCCCTTTTGATTTGAATGGAACCTTCCATACATACAGTTGAAGTCGGAAGTTTACATACACCTTAGCCAAATACATTTAAACTCAGTTTTTCCCAATTCCTGACATTTAATCCTAGTAAAAATTCCCTGTCTTAGGTGAGTTAGGATCACCACTTTATTTTAAGAATGTGAAATGTCAGAATAATAGTACAGAGAATGATTTATTTCAGCTTTTATTTCTTTCATCACATTCCCAGTGGGTCAGAAGTTTACATACACTCAATTAGTATTTGGTAGCATTTGCCTTCAAATTGTTTAACTTGGGTCAAACGTTTCGGGTAGCCTTCCACAAGCTTCCCACAATAAGTTGGGTGAATTTTGGCCCATACCTCCTGACAGAGCTGGTGTAACGGAGTCAGGTTTGTAGGTGCTGACTAGTTCAGTAGGAAAAGACAAGTGGTTTATTTACTTCTGTTTTCTTTTTCCTGGTGTCATTTCAGTTATCCACACAGTACTATTAATCACTGTTTAATAAAATGGCGAACACACTGTGGCCTGTGGTCTGACTCCATGGACACACTTTCTTTTGTGACTTTGAGGTGTGACACAATAAAGCTCAGAGTCCAAGCTTGGTCAAATCAGTTCCGTTTCTACTCTTTCGGGAGGGAAGACTGATATCACTGGAGGCATATTTTTACCCAGTTAACTGAAAAAGAGCTTGGATCTAATAAGCTGGGCTAGTTCATTAGTAGGACACGTGGTCCTGTGTAGCTCAGTTGGTAGAGCATGGCGACGCCAGGGTTGTGGGTTCGATTCCCACGGGGGGCCAGTATGGAAGAAAAGAAAATGTATGCACTCACTGACTGTAAGTCGCTCTGGATAAGAGTGTCTGCTAAATGACGTAGTTTGTGTGACTTTAGCTGTTTAATATCTAGGTGTTGGCTTTGGGGGATGACCAGTGAGGTATACCTGCTGGAGCGCAGACTACGGGTGGGTGTTGCTATGATGTGACTTTAATATCCAGCAGGCTACTCCTATTTTCAGCTTTACCATGGCTGGTTGCGGAACAGTTAGATTTTATTTTAAGCATTCAATTAATACATGACTGATCAAATTAGTTTCCTGCAATTAAAGGGTTGGCCTAAATTAATGTCTGTCAGTATGCAGTCTCATCCGCCATGTATAGTTTAGTAAATACAAATGTTCTTCATCAATCTACACACAATACCCCATAATGACAAAGCGAAAACAGGTTTTTATACATTTTTGCAAATGTATAAAAATAAAAAAAACTCCAGAAACACCTTATTTACATAAGTATTCAGACCCTTTGCTATGAGACTCGAAATTGAGCTCAGGTGCATCCTGTTTCCATTGATCATCCTTGAGATGTTTCTACAACTTGATTGGAGTCCACCTGTGGTAAATTCAATTGATTGGGAAATGATTTGGAAAGGCACACACCTGTTGACAGTGCATGTCAGAGCAAAAACCAAGCCATGAGGTCGAGCTGGCCGCTCGGCCAAACTGAACAATCGGCGGAGAAGGGCCTTGGTCAGGGAGTTGACCAAGAACCCGATGGTCACTGACAGAGCTCCAGAGTTCCTCTGTGGAGATGGGAGAACCTTCCAGAAGGACAACCATCTCTGCAGCACTCCACCAATCAGACCTTTATGGTAGAGTGGCCAGACGGAAGCCACTCCTCAGTAAAAGGCACATGACAGCCCGCTTGGAGTTTGCCAAAAGGCACCTACATTTCTAAACCTGTTTTTCGCTTTGTCATTCTGGGGTATTGTGTGTAGATTGAGGATTTTTTATTAATTTAATCCTTTTTAGAATAAGGCTGTAAGGTAACAAAATGTGGAAAAAGGGAAGGGGTCTGGATACTTTCCGAAAGCACTGTATCTCTACCTCCTATATCTGTGGTTGTTCCAGCAGCATCATATCTCTACCTCCTATATCTGTGTGTTGTTCCAGCAGCATCATATCTCTACCTCCTATATCTGTGTGTTGTTCCAGAAGCATCATATCTCTACCTCCTATATCTGTGTGTTGTTCCAGCATCATATCTCTACCTCCTATATCTGTGTGTTGTTCCAGCAGCATCATATCTCTACCTCCTATATCTGTGTGTGTTTCGTGCAGCATCATATCTCTACCTCTATATCTGTGTTGTTCCAGTCAGCATCATATCTCTACCTCCTATATCTGGTGTGTTGTTCCAGCAGCATCATATCTCTACCTCCTATATCTGTGTGTTGTTCGAGCAGCATCATATCTCTACCTCCTATATCTGTGTTGTTCCAGCAGCATCATATCTCTACCTCCTATATCTGTGTGTTGTTCCAGCAGCATCATATCTCTACCTCCTATATCTGTGTGTTGTTCCAGCAGCATCATATCTCTACCTCTATATCTGTGTTTGTTCCAGCAGCATCATATCTCTACCTCCTATATCTGTGTTGTTCCAGCAGCATCATATCTCTACCTCCTATATCTGTGTGTTGTTCCAGCAGCATCATATCTCTACCTCCTATATCTGTGTTGTTCCAGCAGCATCATATCTCTACCTCCTATATCTGTGTTGTTCCAGCAGCATCATATCTCTACCTCCTATATCTGTGTTTGTTCCAGCAGCATCATATCTCTACCTCCTATATCTGTGTGTTGTTCCAGCAGCATCATATCTCTACCTCCTATATCTGTGTTGTTCCAGCAGCATCATATCTCTACCTCCTATATCTGTGTTTGTTCCAGCAGCATCATATCTCTACCTCCTATATCTGTGTTGTTTCCAGCGCATCATATCTCTACCTCCTATATCTGTGTGTTCCAGCAGCATCATATCTCTACCTCCGATATCTGTGTTGTTGATCAGCAGCATCATATCTCTACCTCCTATATCTGTGTGTTGTTCCAGCAGCATCATATCTCTACTTCCTTATATCTGTGGTTGTTCCAGCAGCATCATATTCTACCTCCTAGATCTGTGTTGTTCCAGCAGCATCATATCTCTACCTCCTATATCTGTGTGTTGATCCAGCAGCATCATATCTCTACCTCCTATATCTGTGTTGTTCCAGCAGCATCATATCTCTACCTCCTATATCTGTGTTGTTCCAGCAGCATCATATCTCTAACTCCTATATCTGTGTTGTTCCAGCAGCATCATATCTCTACCTTCCTATATCTGTGTTGTTTCCAGCAGCATCATATCTCTACCTCCTATATCTGTTTGTGTTCCAGCAGCATCATATCTCTACCTCCTATATCGTGTTGTTCCAGCAGCATCATATCTCTACCTCCTATATCTGTGTTGTTCCAGCAATCTTGTCTCTACCTCCTATATCTGTGTTGTTCCAGCAGCATCATGGCGTCCACGGTGACCCTGGAGGATGCTCTGTCCAATGTTGACCTTCTGGAGGAGCTGCCTCTCCCAGACCAGCAGCCCTGCATCGAGCCCCTACCCTCCTCCCTGATGTACCAGGTAAGAACTGTTCCCAGACCAGCTAGAGCCCCTACCTTCCTCCCTGATGTACCAGGTAAGAACTGTTCTCAGACCAGCAGCCCTGCATCGAGCCCCTGCCCTCCTCCCTCATGTACCAGGTAAGAACTGTTCCCAGACCAGTATTAATGTTCACAGAGCTAGCTGGTAGAATTCCTTTGATTCCAATCTAACATCCCATCTCTTTGCACAGCCCAACTTCAACACCAACTTTGAGGACCGTAATGCGTTTGTGACGGGGATCGCCAGATACATCGAGCAGGCCACCGTCCACTCTAGCATGGTAAGTACCAGTTTCCAGTTGCCATGTGTAGCATCATGAATACATAGAAAATTGATTCGCTATGCCTTTGGAATGAATAAACTCAGTTCATTAACTTCCTCTAAATTCTGTAGTTTGTTGGTACTTGGTGTGACGTGGGAAACGTAGTCCGCAGAACAGGGACAACAGAGAGGGGTAGGGTTAGAGAGAGGGCTGGTGGGACGCTTTATAGGGTGAATTAGGGTTTATATGGGTGAAATAAGGCTGAATACAGTGAAGTGGGTTGAGGAGACTTGGCTGGTCCCCTCAGGGTTCAGGGACGAGGATCCAGTCCAAGCTCCAGGTCTGCATCCCAAATGGCAGCCTAGTCCCTAGATAGACCCCTAGGGCTCTGGTAAAAAGTAGTGCACTATATAGGGAATATGGTACCGTTTGGGAAACATCCCAAGTCTCTCCACTGCACTGTGCCATGTTTGCTTTAGAAGGGACATAGTGGGGAATAGTGGTGCTTTGTGCTCAATTACTGAGGGGTAATTGGGGTTGTAGAGCGCCTGCCCACCTGCCAAGGCTCCATCAAACAGCACTTTGGATGCAGCCAACCAGGCAGCCAACCAACCAGGCAGCCAGCCAACCAACCAGGCAAGCCAACCAAACCAGGAAGCCAACCAACCAACGGAAAGCCAACCAGACAGCCAACCAACCAGGCAGCCAACCAACAGGCAGCCAACCAAAAACAGAAAAAAACAACCAGGCAAGCAACCCAAAGGAAGAGTAGTCACCACGCCAGCCAGTAGGAACCCAGTAGTATGAGTCAGTCAGCCACCCAGCCAGCCAGCAGCAGCCAGCCAGTCAGCCAGCCAGCCAGCCAAACCAGCCAGCCAGTAAAGCCAGCCAGTCAGCCAACAGCCAGCCAACCAGGCAGCCAACCAACCAGACAGCCAACCAACCAGGCAGCCAACCAGGCAGCTAGTCAGTCAGCCAGCCAGCCAGCCAGACAGCCAGTCAGTGAGTCAGTCAGCCAGCCAGCCAGCCAGTCAGCCAGCCAGCCAGCCAACCAGCCAGCCAGCCAACCAGCCAGCCAGTCAGCCAGCCAGTCAGCCAACCAGCCAGCCAACCAGGCAGCCAGTCAGCCAGCCAGCCAGCCAGCCAACCAGCCAGCCAGCCAACCAGGCAGCTAGTCAGCCAGCCAGACAAGCAGTCACAGGGACCAGAGCTGCTCTGAATGCACTGCAGCACTACCTCAGCAACCTCTGAGAGAGAGAGAGAGAGAGAGAGAGAGGAGAGAGGAGAGAGAGAGAGAGAGAGAGAGAGACTAGTAGCTGTTATTAAGAGATGCAACTGATACACTACCTCAGAGAGAGAGGGAGAGAGAGAGAGAGAGAGGGAGAGAGAGACTAGTAGCTGTATTAATAGATACAACTGATACACTACCTCAGAGAGAGAGAGAGAGAGAGAGAGAGGGAGAGAGAGACTAGTAGCTGTATTAAGAGATACAACTGATACACTACCTCAGAGAGAGAGAGAGAGAGAGAGAGGGAGAGAGGGAGAGAGAGACTAGTAGCTGTATTAAGAGATACAACTGATACACTACCTCAGAGAGAGAGAGACTAGTAGCTGTATTGTGAGTTAAAAAGTATGACTGTTTGAGAGCCTTTAAATGTGTTCCTTTAGAATGAGATGCTGGAGGAGGGCCAGGAGTATGCAGTGATGCTGTACACATGGAGGAGCTGCTCTCGCGCTATCCCACAGGTAACCACTGGATGGCTGATCTGATACGCCACATAACTCTTAACATTACAATACATTTTTTCACTGTTGTGGATCTTCATGCAACTGATCCCCCATAAGTATTACTCATGATCCCCCATATGTATTAATCATTATCCCCCATACAGTGGGGAAAAAAATGTTTAGTCAGCCACCAATTGTGCAAGTTCTCCCACTTAAAAAGATGAGAGAGGCCTGTAATTTTCATCTCTCCCTCCCTCTATCAGGTGAAGTGTAATGAGCAGCCCAACAGAGTGGAGATCTATGAGAAGACAGTGGAGGTGCTGGAGCCTGAGGTCACCAAGCTCATGAACTTCATGTACTTCCAGGTAACAACAACCAGCAACACCATCTGTCTTTGTGTACAGTTGAAGTCGGAAGTTTACATACACCTTAGCCTAATACATTTAAACTCAGTTTTTCACAATTCCTGACATTTAATCCCAGTAAAAATTCCCTGTCTTAGGTCAGTTAGGATCACCACTTTATTTTAAGAATGTGAAATTTCAGAATAATAGTAGAGAGAGTGATTTATTTCAGCTTTTATTTATTTCATCACATTCCCAGTGGGTCAAAAGTTTACATACACTCAATTAGTAATTGGTAGCATTGCCTTTAAATTGTTTAACTTGGGTCAAACGTTTCGGGTAGCCTTCCACAAGCTTCCCACAATAAGTTGGGTGAATTTTGGCCCATTCCTCCTGATAGAGCTGGTGTAACTGAGTCAGGTTTGTAGGCCTCCTTGCTCACACACGCTTTTTCAGTTCTGCCCACTGTCACGGTCGTCTATGTCGTCCAAGTATGACCAAGGCGCAGCGTGTCCAAGAAACATGACTTTATTAAATAAACGTAATCGAACTACAAACAAAAGACGACTCAATGAAGTCCACGGTACACTGACCAAAAGGAACAAAAACCCACAATTCCCACAGGAAAACAATCAGAATAAATATGGCTCCCAATCAGAGATAACGAGCCGACAGCTGACACTCGTTACCTCCGATTGGGAGTCATCGACCAAACCTAGAAATGCAGCCAACAGAAAGGCAAACCTAGAAACAAAACCAAAACCCAACAAAACAAAATACACCCTGGCTCAAATACAAAAGTCCCAGAGCCAGAGTGTCACAGTACCCCCCCCCTAAAGGTGCGCACTCCGGGCGCACCAGCATACAGTCTAGGGGAGGGTCTGGGTGGGCGTCTGTCCACGGTGGCGGTTCTGGCCCTGGTCGTGGTCCCCACCCCACCTTAGTCACTATCCGCTTCCGTAGCCTCCTCCATATGACCACCCCCCAACTAAACCCCACTGGATTAAGGGGCGGCACCGGACTAAAGGGCAGCACCGGACTAAGGGGCAGCACCGGACTAAGGGGCAGTACCGGACTAAGGGGCAGCACCAGGATAAGGGGCAGCACCGGGCTAAGGGACAGCACCGGACTCAATGGCGGATCCTGGCTGGCTGGCTCTGGCGGATCCTGGCTGGACGGCTCTGGCGGATCCTGGCTGGACGGCTCTGGCGGATCCTGGCTGGACGGCTCATGGCTGGCTGAAGGATCTGGCTGCTCATGGCTGGCCGACGGATCTGGCTGCTCATGGCTGGCTGACGGATCTGGCTGCTCATGGCTGGCCGACGGATCTGGCTGCTCATGGCTGGCCGACGGATCTGGCTGCTCATGGCTGGCTGAAGGATCTGGCTGCTCATGGCTGGCTGACGGATCTGGCTGCTCATGGCTGGCTGACGGATCTGGCTGCTCATGGCTGGCTGACGGATCTGGCTGCTCATGGCTGGCTGACGGATCTGGCTGCTCATGGCTGGCTGACGGCTCTGGCTGATCCTGTCTGGCGGAAGGCTCTGGCTGATCCTGTCTGGCGGAAGGCTCTGGCTGATCCTGTCTGGCGGAAGGCTCTAGCGGCTCCGGTCTGGCGGACGGCTCTGAAGGCTCATGGCAGACGGGCGGCTTTGCAGGCTCAGTCCAGACGGGCAGTTCAGGCCCCGTTGGGCAGACGGCAGACTCTGGCCGTCTGAGGCGCACCGTAGGCCTGGTGCGTGGTGCCGGAACTGGAGGTACCGGGCTGAGGACACGCATCTCAGGGCTAGTGCGGGGACAAGCAACAGGGTATGCTGGACCCTGGGAACGCACATAAAGCCTAGTGCGGAGAGCAGCAACAGGACGCACCGGACTCGGGGAACACACAGGAGGCTTGGTGCGTGGTGTAGGCACTGGTGGTACTGAGCTGGAGCGGGGAGGTGGCGCTGGAAATACCGGACCGTGCAGGCTTACTGGCCCCCTTGAGCACTGAGCCTGCCCAACCTTACCCGGGTTGATGCTCCCCGTCGCCCGACCAGTACGGGGAGGTGGAATAACCCGCACCGGCCTATGTGGGCGAACCGGGAACACCATGCGTAAGGCTGGTGCCATGTACGCCGGCCCGAGAAGACGCACTGGTAGCCGGATGCGTTGGGCCGGCTTCATGACATCTGGCTCAATGCTCACTCTAACCCGGCCGATACGTGGAGCTGGAACGTACCGAACCGGGCTATGCCTGCGTACAGGAGACACCATGCGCTCTACTGCGTAACACGGTGTCTGCCCGTACTCTCGCTTTCCACGGTCAGTCCAGGGAGTAGGCGCAGGTCTCCTACCTGACTTCGCCACACTCCCTTTAAGCCCCCCCCCAAGAAATTTTTGGGTAGTACCCACGGGCTTCCAGCCTTGACTCCGTGCTGCCTCCTCATACCGCCTCCTCTCGGCTTTAGCTGCCTCCAGCTCTTCACGAGGACGGCGATATTCTCCCGGTTGTGCCCAAGGACCCTTTCCATCCAGTATCTCCTCCCATGTCCATGAATCCTTTATAGGTGGATACTGTTGCCGCTTGACACCTTGCTTGGTCCTGTTAAGGTGGGTTTTTCTGTCAGAGTGGTGTGTGTAGATGAGTGGAAGGAATCAAGCGCAGGAACCAGGATGACTTCAACCGTCTTTAGTAATGTTCAAAAACACGTGAACAATGAGTCGCCAACCCAACCGGGTGGCGCAAACAATTACGCACAAAAACACAGTGCGTTTAAACAAGAAAAGCGCACGCAGTGCGAGCTCTCGGGTAACAACAACGAGAGATACAATAAACTTCTCAGAGGCAGGCTGACAATAAACATGACTTTATTAAATAAACGTAATCGAACTACAAACAAAAGACGACTCAATGAAGTCCACGGTACACTGACCAAAAGGAACAAAAACCCACAATTCCCACAGGAAAACAATCAGAATAAATATGGCTCCCAATCAGAGATAACGAGCCGACAGCTGACACTCGTTACCTCCGATTGGGAGTCATCGACCAAACCTAGAAATGCAGCCAACAGAAAGGCAAACCTAGAAACAAAACCAAAACCCAACAAAACAAAATACACCCTGGCTCAAATACAAAAGTCCCAGAGCCAGAGTGTCACAGTACCCCCCCCTAAAGGTGCGCACTCCGGGCGCACCAGCATACAGTCTAGGGGAGGGTCTGGGTGGGCGTCTGTCCACGGTGGCGGTTCTGGCCCTGGTCGTGGTCCCCACCCCACCTTAGTCACTATCCGCCTCCGTAGCCTCCTCCACATGACCACCCCCCAACTAAACCCCACTGGATTAAGGGGCGGCACCGGACTAAAGGGCAGCACCGGACTAAGGGGCAGCACCGGACTAAGGGGCAGTACCGGACTAAGGGGCAGCACCAGGATAAGGGGCAGCACCGGGCTAAGGGACAGCACCGGACTCAATGGCGGATCCTGGCTGGCTGGCTCTGGCGGATCCTGGCTGGACGGCTCTGGCGGATCCTGGCTGGACGGCTCTGGCGGATCCTGGCTGGACGGCTCATGGCTGGCTGAAGGATCTGGCTGCTCATGGCTGGCCGACGGATCTGGCTGCTCATGGCTGGCTGACGGATCTGGCTGCTCATGGCTGGCCGACGGATCTGGCTGCTCATGGCTGGCCTACGGATCTGGCTGCTCATGGCTGGCTGAAGGATCTGGCTGCTCATGGCTGGCTGACGGATCTGGCTGCTCATGGCTGGCTGACGGATCTGGCTGCTCATGGCTGGCTGACGGATCTGGCTGCTCATGGCTGGCTGACGGATCTGGCTGCTCATGGCTGGCTGACGGCTCTGGCTGATCCTGTCTGGCGGAAGGCTCTGGCTGATCCTGTCTGGCGGAAGGCTCTGGCTGATCCTGTCTGGCGGAAGGCTCTAGCGGCTCCGGTCTGGCGGACGGCTCTGAAGGCTCATGGCAGACGGGCGGCTTTGCAGGCTCAGTCCAGACGGGCAGTTCAGGCCCCGTTGGGCAGACGGCAGACTCTGGCCGTCTGAGGCGCACCGTAGGCCTGGTGCGTGGTGCCGGAACTGGAGGTACCGGGCTGAGGACACGCATCTCAGGGCTAGTGCGGGGAGAAGCAACAGGGTATGCTGGACCCTGGGAACGCACATAAAGCCTAGTGCGGAGAGCAGCAACAGGACGCACCGGACTCGGGGAACACACAGGAGGCTTGGTGCGTGGTGTAGGCACTGGTGGTACTGAGCTGGAGCGGGGAGGTGGCGCTGGAAATACCGGACCGTGCAGGCTTACTGGCCCCCTTGAGCACTGAGCCTGCCCAACCTTACCCGGGTTGATGCTCCCCGTCGCCCGACCAGTACGGGGAGGTGGAATAACCCGCACCGGCCTATGTGGGCGAACCGGGAACACCATGCGTAAGGCTGGTGCCATGTACGCCGGCCCGAGAAGACGCACTGGTAGCCGGATGCGTTGGGCCGGCTTCATGACATCTGGCTCAATGCTCACTCTAACCCGGCCGATACGTGGAGCTGGAACGTACCGAACCGGGCTATGCCTGCGTACAGGAGACACCATGCGCTCTACTGCGTAACACGGTGTCTGCCCGTACTCTCGCTCTCCACGGTCAGTCCAGGGAGTAGGCGCAGGTCTCCTACCTGACTTCGCCACACTCCCTTTAAGCCCCCCCCCAATAAATTTTTGGGTAGTACCCACGGGCTTCCAGCCTTGACTCCGTGCTGCCTCCTCATACCGCCTCCTCTCGGCTTTAGCTGCCTCCAGCTCTTCACGAGGACGGCGATATTCTCCCGGTTGTGCCCAAGGACCCTTTCCATCCAGTATCTCCTCCCATGTCCATGAATCCTTTATAGGTGGATACTGTTGCCGCTTGACACCTTGCTTGGTCCTGTTAAGGTGGGTTTTTCTGTCAGAGTGGTGTGTGTAGATGAGTGGAAGGAATCAAGCGCAGGAACCAGGATGACTTCAACCGTCTTTAGTAATGTTCAAAAACACGTGAACAATGAGTCGCCAACCCAACCGGGTGGCGCAAACAATTACGCACAAAAACACAGTGCGTTTAAACAAGAAAAGCGCACGCAGTGCGAGCTCTCGGGTAACAACAACGAGAGATACAATAAACTTCTCAGAGGCAGGCTGACAATAAACATGACTTTATTAAATAAACGTAATCGAACTACAAACAAAAGACGACTCAATGAAGTCCACGGTACACTGACCAAAAGGAACAAAAACCCACAATTCCCACAGGAGAAAACAATCAGAATAAATATGGCTCCCAATCAGAGATAACGAGCCGACAGCTGACACTCGTTACCTCCGATTGGGAGTCATCGACCAAACCTAGAAATGCAGCCAACAGAAAGGCAAACCTAGAAACAAAACCAAAACCCAACAAAACAAAATACACCCTGGCTCAAATACAAAAGTCCCAGAGCCAGAGTGTCACACCCACAAACTTTCTATAGGATTGAGGTCTTTCTGATGGCCACTCCAATACCTTGACTTTGTTGTCCTTAAGCCATTTTGCCACAACTTTGGAAGTATGTTTGGGGTCATTGTCCATTTGGAAGACCCATTTGCGACCAAGCTTTAACTTCCTGACTGATGTCTTGAGATGTTGCTTCAATATATCCACATAATTTTCCTTCCTCATGATGCCATCTATTTTGTGAAGTGCACCAGTCCCTCCTGCAGCAAAGCACCCCCACAGCATGATGCTGCCACCCCCGTGCTTCACGGTTGGGATGGTGTTCTTCGGCTTGCAAACCGCCCCCTTTTTCCTCCAAACATAACAATGGTCATTATGGCCAAACAGTTCTATTTTTGTTTAATCAGACCAGAGGACATTTCTCCAAAAAGTACGATCTTTGTCGCAATGTGCAGTTGCAAACCGTAGTCTGGCTTTTTTATGGCGGTTTTGGAGCAGAGGCTTCTTCCTTGCTGAGCGGCCTTTCAGGTTATGTTGATATAGGACTCATTTTACTGTGGATATAGATACTTTTGTACCTGTTTCCTCCAGCATCTTCACAAGGTCCTTTGCTGTTGTTCTGGGATTGATTTGCACTTTTCGCACCAAAGTACGTTCATCTCTAGGAGACAGAACGCGTCTCCTTCCTGAGCGGTATGACGGCTGCATGGTCCCATGGTGTTTATAGTTGCGTACTATTGTTTGTACAGATGAACGTGGTACCTTATGGCGTTTGGAAATTGCTCCCAAGGATGAACCAGACTTGTGGAGGTCTACACATTTTCTTCTGAGGTCTTGGCTGATTTCTTTTGATTTTCCCATGATGTCAAGCAAAGAGGCACTGAGTTTGAAGGTAGGCCTTGAAATACATCCACAGGTACACCTCCAATTGACTCAAATGATGTCCAACAGAAGCTTCTAAAGCCATTACATAATTTCCTGGAATTTTCCAACCTGTTTAAAGGCACAGTCAACTTAGTGTATGTAAACTTCTGACCCACTGGAATTGTGATACAGTGAATTATAAGTGAAATAATTTGTCTGTAAACAATTGTTGGAAAAATTACTTGTGTCATGCACGAACTAGAAATTTGTGGAGTGGTTGAAAAACGAGTTTTAATGACTCCAACCTAAGTGTATGTAAACTTCAGACTTCAACTGTAGATATTCCTCCAATGTTCTGTCACCGCAGTGTTTTCCTGAAGGACATGGAGTAGCCAGCCAAATAGAAAAGTAGCCAGCCAGGGAGTTCTGGGATGTGGGGGTCCGGGGGGGACACGCCCCCGAAATAGTTTTGGCAGAACAAGCTCTATAGTGTTGCCCTCTGGTGCATTCTAATGTCTTGATTCCATCTGAAATACACAGCTAAATGATTGGATACTTTAACGACTTTACCAGATCAGTAAAATTAGTTGTGGTATAGAGTAGAAAGACATGACTTTACAATTTAAATAACTGAACATTTACGAATTCAGTGTGTTTAGTTGTTTTGGATATCAACTAGGCCTAGGCATATACAGTGGGGAAAAAAAGTATTTAGTCAGCCACCAATTGTGCAAGTTCTCCCACTTAAAAAGATGAGAGAGGCCTGTAATTTTCATCATAGGTACACGTCAACTATGACAGACAAATTGAGAGAAAAAAATCCAGAAAATCCCATTGTAGGATTTTTAATGAATTTATTTGCAAATTATGGTGGAAAATAAGTATTTGGTCACCTACAAACAAGCAAGATTTCTGGCTCTCACAGACCTGTAACTTCTTCTTTAAGAGGCTCCTCTGTCCTCCACTCGTTACCTGTATTAATGGCACCTGTTTGAACTTGTTATCAGTATAAAAGACACCTGTCCACAACCTCAAACAGTCACACTCCAAACTCCACAATGGCCAAGACCAAAGAGCTGTCAAAGGACACCAGAAACAAAATTGTAGACTTGCACCAGGCTGGGAAGACTGAATCTGCAATAGGTAAGCAGCTTGGTTTGAATAAATCAACTGTGGGAGCAATTATTAGGAAATGGAAGACATACAAGACCATTGATAATCTCCCTCAATCTGGGGCTCCACGCAAGATCTCACCCCGTGGGGTCAAAATGATCACAAGAACGGTGAGCAAAAATCCCAGAACCACACGGGGGGACCTAGTGAATGACCTGCAGAGAGCTGGGACCAAAGTAACAAAGCCTACCATCAGTAACACACTACGCCGCCAGGGACTCAAATCCTGCAGTGCGAGACGTGTCCCCCTGCTTAAGCCAGTACATGTCCAGGCCCGTCTGAAGTGCATTTGGATGATCCAGAAGAGGATTGGGAGAATGTCATATGGTCAGATGAAACCAAAATAGAACTTTTTGGTAAAAACTCAACTCGTCATGTTTGGAGGACAAAGAATGCTGAGTTGCATCCAAAGAACACCATACCTACTGTGAAGCATGGGGGTGGAAACATCATGCTTTTGGGCTGTTTTTCTGCAAAGGGACCAGGATGACTGATCCGTGTAAAGGAAAGAATGAATGGGGCCATGTATCGTGAGATTTTGAGTGAAAACCTCCTTCCATCAGCAAGGGCATTGAAGATGAAACGTGGCTGGGTCTTTCAGCATGACAATGATCCCAAACACACCGCCCGGGCAACGAAGGAGTGGCTTCATAAGAAGCATTTCAAGGTCCTGGAGTGGCCTAGCCAGTCTCCAGATCTCAACCCCATAGAAAATCTTTGGAGGGAGTTGAAAGTCTGTGTTGCCCAGCGACAGCCCCAAAAACATCACTGCTCTAGAGGAGATCTGCATGGAGGAATGGGCCAAAATACAAGCAACAGTGTGTGAAAACCTTGTGAAGATTTACAGAAAACGTTTGACCTGTGTCATTGCCAACAAAGGGTATATAACAAAGTATTGAGAAACTTTTGTTATTGACCAAATACTTATTTTCCACCATCATTTGCCAATAAATTCATTAAAAATCCTACAATGTGATTTTCTGGAAAAAAACATTCTCATTTTGTCTGTCATAGTTGACGTGTACCTATGATGAAAATTACAGGCCTCTCTCATCTTTTTAAGTGGGAGAACTTGCACAATTGGTGGCTGACTAAATACTTTTTTCCCCCACTGTATGATCAGGACTATTTTCCAAGATCACCTTTTTTAACCGGTCTTCTCTTGAGATTAAAGTAATATTTCCATATGAATTGCCACAATGATGTTTGTTCTTCAAATGATGTATTTGATTGGTTCTGCAGCTGTCGACTCTTAAGGAAACCAGGGTGAACTATCTCTTTAACCTCTTAAGGATCGGACCCGTTTTTTTAAAATTTTCGCCTAAAATGACATACCCAAATCTGACTGCCTGTAGCTCTGGATCTGAAGCAACTAACTTTCACTCAAGAGAAAGGCCACAATATAATATTGTAGTTTAGGCGCAATTTAGATTCTGGCCACTAGATGGCAGCAGTGTGTGCGCAATGTTTCAGATTGATCCAGTGAAGCATTGCAATACTGGACTATTTTGTATCAAGTCTGCCCAAATGTGCCGAATTGGTCAATTGATACATTTTAAAGTACATAACTATAGAGAACATACAGAAATTATATGGTGATACAAAATGTAAGTTTACACACTCCCAGGAATGTCATACATGATGGATCATTAGCTTATACACTAACTTTCACACATCTAGATGGCCGGGTGGGTTGGGTGTGGAGCCAGAGACAGCAAGGGTTCAAACTGTGGAACCCAGTTCCTACATTTGAATATAAAAATGGATTTAATCAAACAAAACCATGATACATTTTATCTCTGGGACCCTTAGGATGACAAATCAGAACAAGATTACTAAATGTAAGTACATTATTTACCTTCAGAGGTGAATGTACCAAACCAGTTGCCGTGATACTTTTTTTGTTGTTGTGCACTCGTCTCAAACAATAGCATGGTATTTTTTCACTGTAATAGCTACTGTAAATTGGACAGTGCAGTTAGATTAACAAGAATTTGAGGTTAAAAATAAAAAACGGAAATATCACATTTACATAAGTACTCAGACCATTTACTCAGTACTTTGTTGAAGAACCTTTGGCAGCGATTTCAGCCTCGAGTCTTCTTGGGTATGATGCTACAAGCTTGGCACACCAGTATTTGGGGAGTTTCTCCCATTCTTCTCTGCAGATCCTCTCAAGCTCTGTCAGGTTGGATGGGGAGCGTCGCTGCACAGCTATTTTCAGGTCTCTCCAGAGATGTTTGATCGGGTTCAAGTCCGGACTCTTTCTCGGCCACTCAAGGACATTGAGACTTGTCCTGAAACCACTCCTGCATTGTCTTGGCTGTGTGCTTAGGGTCGTTTTCCTGTTGGAAGGTGAACCTTCGCCCCAGTCTGAGGTCCTGAGCGCTCTGGAGCAGGTTTTCATCAAGGATCTCTCTGTACTTTGCTCCGTTCATCTGTCCCTCGATCCTGACTAGTCTCCCAGTCCCTGCCGCTGAAAAACATCCCCACAGCATGATGCTATCACAAACATGCTTCACTGTAGTGATGGTGCCAGGTTTCCTCCAGATGTGACGCTTGGCATTCAGGCCAAAGAGTTCAATCTTGGTTTCATCAGACCAGAGAATCTTGTTTCTCATGGTCTGTGAGTGTTTAAGTGCCTTTTGGCAAACTTCAAGCGGGCTGTCATGTGCCTTTTACTGAGGAGTGGCTTCTGTCTTGCCACTCTACCATAAAGGCCTGATTGGTGGAGTGCTGCAGAGATGGTTGCCCTTCTGGAAGGTTCTCCCATCTCCACAGAGGAACTCTGGAGCTCTGTCAGAGTGACCATCAGGTTCTTGGTCACCTCCCTGACCAAGGCCCTTCTCCCCCGATTGCTCAGTTTGGCCGGGCGGCCAGCTCTAGGAAGAGTCTTGGTGGTTCCAAAATTTGCTAAAATTTCTAAAAACTTGTTTTATGGGATATTGTGTGTAGATTGATGAGAAAAACAACAATTTAATCAATTTTAGAATAAGGCTGTAACGTAACAAAATGTGGAAAAAGTCAAGGGGTCTGAATACTTTCCGAATGCACAGTAGGAGAGACACTTCAGAACCTTATTGCCTTTATTTTCTGACTGTCTTTTTTGCCATTTAAGAATGTGTTATTCAATGTGTTTCAATGGGATTTGGTACTAAAGACCAAATTCAATATTTTATCAAATAATTTTTATATATATATATATTTTTTTTATACCTAAAGGGGTCCTAAAATTCAAAATCAAATAGCTAAATTATGGTATGACCATCTAAAAACAATTATATACGTCAGCTTAAAACCCCCCCCCCCACCAACGTCTCAACACAAGCTGATTTGTTGTCAATCAAAGAACAGTAAATAGGTTATTCACCCTGACTCTGCCTGGCTATTGGCCAATGAAACACACTGAAGAAAATAAATAAATAAATAAATGAATGAATGTGCCACAAAATAATAATGAAGTGGATTTCAACTCATTACATTAATTACATGAATTACATTACATTACCATTTACATTTTACATTTACATTTTAGTCATTTAGCAGACGCTCTTATTCAGAGCGACTTACAGTTAGTGATTACATTTTTTTTTTTTTATACTGGCCCCCCGTGGGAATCGAACCCACAACCCTGGCGTTGCAAACGCCATGCTCTACCAACTGAGCTACATCCCTGCCGGCCATTCCCTCCCATACCCTGGACGACGCTGGGCCAATTGTGCGCCGCCCATGAGTCTCCCGGTCACGGCCGGCTGCGACAGAGCCTGGATTCGAACCAGGATCTCTAGTGGCACAGTTCAAATCAAATCAAATCAAATCAAATTTTATTGGTCACATGCGCCGAATACAACAGGTGCAGACATTACAGTGAAATGCTTACTTACAGCCCTTAACCAACAGTGCATTTATTTTAAACAAAAAAGTAAGAATAAAACAACAACAAAAAAGTGTTGAGAAAAAAAGAGCAGAAGTAAAAAATAAAGTGACAGTAGGGAGGCTATATATACAATAGAATAAAGTGACAGTAGGGAGGCTATATATACAGGGGGGTACCGTTGCATAGTCAATGTGCGGGGGCACCGGCCAGTTGAGGCAGTTGAGGCAATATGTACATGTGGGTAGAATTAAAGTGACTATGCATAAATACTTAACAGAGTAGCAGCAGCGTAAAAAGGATGGGGTGGGGGGGGCAGTGCAAATAGTCCGGGTAGCCATGATTAGCTGTTCAGGAGTCTTATGGCTTGGGGGTAGAAGCTGTTGAGAAGTCTTTTGGACCTAGACTTGGCACTCCGGTACCGCTTGCCGTGCGGTAGCAGAGAGAACAGTCTATGACTAGGGTGACTGGAGTCTTTGACAATTTTGAGGGCCTTCCTCTGACACCGCCTGGTATAGAGGTCCTGGATGGCAGGGAGCTTTGCCCCAGTGATGTACTGGGCCGTACGCACTACCCTCTGTAGTGCCTTGCGGTCAGAGGCCAAGCAGTTGCCATACCAGGCGGTGATGCAACCAGTCAGGATGCTCTCGATGGTGCAGCTGTAGAATTTTTTGAGGATCTGAGGACCCATGCCAAATCTTTTTAGTCTCCTGAGGGGGAATAGGCTTTGTCGTGCCCTCTTCACGACTGTCTTGGTGTGTTTGGACCATGATAGTTCGTTGGTGATGTGGACACCAAGGAACTTGAAGCTCTCAACCTGTTCCACTACAGCCCCGTCGATGAGAATGGGGGCGTGCTCAGTCCTCTTTTTTTTTCCTGTAGTCCACAATCATCTCCTTTGTCTTGGTCACGTTGAGGGAGAGGTTGTTGTCCTGGCACCACACGGCCAGATCTCTGACCTCCTCCCTATAGGCTGTCTCATCGTTGTCGGTGATCAGGCCTACCACTGTTGTGTCGTCGTCAAACTTAATGATGGTGTTGGAGTCGTGCCTGGCCATGCAGTCATGGGTGAACAGAGAGTACAGGAGGGGACTGAGCACGCACCCCTGAGGGGCCCCCGTGTTGAGGATCAGTGTGGCAGATGTGTTGTTACCTACCCTTACCACCTGGGGGCGGCCCGTCAGGAAGTCCAGGATCCAGTTGCAGAGGGAGGTGTTTAGTCCCAGGATCCTTAGCTTAGTGATGAGCTTTGAGGGCACTATGGTGTTGAATGCTGAGCTGTAGTCAATGAATAGCATTCTCACGTAGGTGTTCCTCTTGTCCAGGTGGGAAAGGGCAGTGTGGAGTGCGATAGAGATTGCATCATCTGTGGATCTGTTGGGGCGGTATGCAAATTGGAGTGGGTCTAGGGTTTCTGGGATTATGCTGTTGATGTGAGTTAGCACTGCGATGCAGTGCCTTAGACCACTGCGCCACTCAGGAGACATTACTTTACATTACTCAGGAGACATTACTTTACATTACATTAATTACATTACATTACCACTTACATTACATGAACTACATTACATGAATTACATTACATTACCACTTACATTACGTTACATTACCACTTACATTACCATTTACATTACATTACCACTTACATTACGTTACATTACATTACCACTTACATTACGTTACGTTACATTACATTACATTAATTACATTACCATTTACATTACATTAATTACATTATATTAATTACATTACATTACCATTTACATTACATTACCACTTACATTACGTTACATTACCACTTACATTACGTTACATTAATTACATTACATTACCACTTACAAGCAATGTATAGTTGATGTGCTCTGTTTTGACATTGACCCTCTCTCTGTTTTCTCCTCTTCAGCGAACGGCTATAGACCGGTTCTGTGGGGAGGTGCGCCGTCTCTGCCACGCTGAGAGGAGGAAGGACTTTGTCTCGGAGGCCTACCTCCTGACCTTGGGGAAGTTCATCAACATGTTCGCTGTGCTGGATGAACTCAAGAACATGAAGTGTAGCGTCAAGAACGACCACTCCGCATACAACGGTACTATACCACACACACACACCACACACACACACACACCACACACACACCACACAGGATATGTCCTTTATACATTATCATTTAGCAGACGCTCTTATCCAGAGCGACTTACAGTAGTGAGTGCATACATTTTCATTCGTACCGGTCCCCAGTGGGAATCGAACCCACAACCCTTGCATGGCAAGTGCCATGCTCTACCAACTGAGCCACACTGAGTGCACTACTTTTGAACAGGACCCATGGCACATCAATCAGCTTGCTCATCTAGCAGTAATACACTATAGGTTACCCTTGGAGCCTACTGCCGGACCATGTGACAGTAATACACTATAGGTTACCCTTGGAGCCTACTGCCGGACCATGTGACAGTAATACACTATAGGTTACCCTTGGAGCCTACTGCCGGACCATGTGACAGTAATACACTATAGGTTACCCTTGGAGCCTACTGCCGGACCATGTGACAGTAATACACTATAGGTTACCCTTGGAGCCTACTGCCGGACCATGTGACAGTAATACACTATAGGTTACCCTTGGAGCCTACTGCCGGACCATGTGACAGTAATACACTATAGGTTACCCTTGGAGCCTACTGCCGGACCATGTGCACCTATTACTCTTTGTAATTGTCCCCAAGAATAAAAAAAAGAGTCGATTGGTCGAAATATTTGAACGTGTATTTTTTCCTCATATATATATATATATAGAGAGAGACACCGTATGTTTTTAAAAATAAAATCAACTATATGTACTGAACTTGTCTGATGCTTTAATTAAGCATGCTGTTTTGATTAAATAATTATGACACATAAATGACTCGAGGGAGTCAGAGATGAAGATAGTTTAACCAGAAGGAAATAAACCCCCCCCCCCCCCCCCCCCCCCCCCCCCCCCCCCCCCCCCCTGCTGCAGATTCTGCCGCTACGCTCCTGATGTTGCTGGTAATAGGCTTCAGCAGGGGTCGGCAACGTTTTCCGTTTGGAGTGCCAATCTATTGTACCGTTTCTACCGATCTGCGTGCCAGTTATGATTTTCATTATTCTTTGTATCTCAAAATCATTGTCATGTGGTTCATCTAAATTATATCTACATGTAAATGAAAATGGTACACATTTTAAAGTAACTTCTATTGCCATTGCCAACTATTTAAAAATAGCCGACATAAAGCCCCCCCAAAGAAACAATGCAGCCTGCAGGTGGAAAATATCCTGATGATAATAAATTCTGCAACAAACTTGCAACATTGTATAAAATATTCTGGGCCCTGACATTTTCCGGTGCCAGTGAGCTCTGGCTTAAAAATAAATAAATAAAAAATGTTTAGGGGGTAGATCAAATTTAATATTGCAGATAGTATGGCTTCCATCAATGTAATTGTCTGCATCATTTCCAATCCCCCATATATTTTTTAGTATGTTACAGTACATTCGGAAAATATTCAGACTGATTGACTTTTTCCATATTTTGTTACTTTACAGCCTTATTATAAACTGGATTAAATAGTATTTTTCCCCTCATCAATCTACACACAAAGCAAATGACAAAGCAAAAACAGTTTTTTAGTAATGTTTGCAAATGTATAAAAAATAAAAAAACAGAAATATCACATTTACATAAGTATTCAGACCCTTTACTCAGTACTTTGTTGAAGCACCTTTGGCAGTGATTACAGCCCCGAGTCTTCTTGGGTATGATGCTACAAGCTTGGCACACCTGTATTTGGGGAGTTTCTTCCATTCTTCTCTGCAGATCCTCCCAAGCTCTGTCAGGTTGGATGGGGAGCGTCGCTGTCCAGCTATTTTCAGGTCTCTCCTGAGATGTTTGATAGGGTTCAAGTCTGGGCTCTGGCTGGGCCACTCAAGGACATTCAGAGACTTGTCCCGAAGCCACTCCTGCGTTGTCTTGGCTGTGTGCTTAGGGTCGTTGTCCTGTTGGAAGGTGAACCTTCGCTCCAGTCTGAGGTCCTGAGCGCTCTGGAGCAGGTTTTCATCAAGGATCTCTCTGTACTTTGCTCCGTTCATCTTTGCCTTGATCCTGACTAGTCTCCCAGTCCCTGCCGCTGAAAAACATCCCCACAGTATGATGCTGCCACCACCATGCTTCACCGTAGGGATGGTGCCAGGTTTCCTCCAGATGTGACGCTTGGCATTCAGACCAAAGAGTTCAATCTTGGTTTCATCAGACCAGAGAATCTTGTTTCTCATGGTCTGAGAGTCTTTAGGTGCCTTTTGTCAAACTCCAAGTGGACTGTCATGTGCCTTTTACTGAGGAGTGGCTTCCGTCTGGCCACTACCATAAAGGCCTGATTGGTGGAGTGCTGCAGAGATGGTTGTCCTTCTGGAAGGTTCTCCCATGTGAAATGTTTCGGTACCCTTCCCCAGATCTGTGCCTCGACACTATCCTGTCTTGGAGCTCTACGGACAATTCCTTCGAACTCATGGCATGGTTTTTGCTATGACATGCACTGTCAACGGTGGGACCTTATATAGACAGGTGTGTGCCTTTCCAAATCATGTCCAATCAATTGAATGTACCACAGGTGGACTCCAATCAAGTTGTAGAAACATCTCAAGGATGATCAATGGAAACAGGATGCACCTGAGCTCAATTTTCTAGTCTCATCGCAAAGGGTCTGAATACTTATGTAATTAAGGTATTTCTGTTTTTAATACATTTGCAATGATTCTAAAAACCTGTTTTCACTTTGTCATGGGGTATTGTGTGTAGATTGATGAGGGGAAACAATTATTTAATCCATTTTAGAATAAGGCTGTAACGTAACAAAATGGAAAAAGTCAAGGTGTCTGAATACTTTCCGAATACTTTAGTGAACATTTTTCTTTGCCAAGATAATCCATCCACCTGACAGGTGTGGCATATCATGAAGCTGATTAAACAGCATGATCATTAAACAGGTGCACCTTGTGCTGATGACAATAAATGGCCGCTCTAAAATGTGCAGTTTTGTCACACAACACAATGCCACAGATGTCTCAAGTTTTGAGGGAGCGTGCAATTGGGAGCATACAATCGTTTTAGAGAATTTGGTAGTACGTCCAACCGGCTTGTTGTGCCATCAAACCCCTGCAACTTACCCAGAATGCTGCAGCCCTCCTGGTTTTCAACCTTCCCAAGTTCTCCCATGTCACCCCGCTCCTCCGCCCACTCCACTGGCTTCCAGTTGAAGCTCACATCCACTACAACACCATGATGCTTACCTACGGAGCAGCAAGAGGAACTGCCCCCCATCCCCCCAACCGTCACCGGCTATTGGTCACC
>LR778263.1:62864330-62902263 GCA_902810595.1 Coregonus sp. 'balchen'
CCTTTCTTTAAACCCACGGAACGGGCTGCTTAAATCCCCCCTTCAATACCCACTGAGATGGGCCTAAGCTAGATCCCCGTCAATACCCACTGAGTACGTGCCTAGCAGATCCCCCCTTCAATAGCCCCGAGGCAAGGCTAGCTAGATCTCCTTCAATAACCCACTGAGATCGGGCTAAGCAACGATACCCCTTCAATACCCACTGAGAACGGGCTTAGCTAGATGACCCTTCAATAACCCTCAATACCCATTGAGACTGGTTGCTAACGCCCCTTCAATAACCCCACTTCGAGACAGGCTAGCTATAGATATCCCTCAATACCCACTTGAGACGGAGCTAGCTAGATAGCCCTTCAATACCCACTCAGATGGCTAGCTTGATACCCTTCAATACCCACTGTAGATGGGCTAGCTAGCTACCCTTCAATAACCCACCCAGACGTGCTAGCTAGATACCCTCTCAATAGCCAGCCACTGAAACCGGGGCTAGCTAGATACCCTTCAATACCCAATTAGACGGGCTAGCTAGGTATCCTTCAATACCCAATTAAAACGGGCTAGCTAGGGTACCCTTCAATACCCACTGAGACGGGCTAGCTTGGTACCCTTCAAATACCCACTGGAGACGGTAAAAGCTTGGTACCCTTCAATACCCACTGAGAACGGGCTAGCTGGGTACCCTTCAATACCCCACTGAGACGGGCTAGCTGGATACCCTTCAATACCCACTGACACGGGCTAGCTAGATACTTCCATACCCATTGAGACGGGCTAGCTAGATCCCCTTCAATACCCACTGAGACCGGTTGCGAGATACCCTTCAATACCCACTGAGACGGTAAAGCTAGATACCCTTCAATACCTACTGAGACGGGATAGCTAGATTCCCTTCAATACCCACTTAGACGGGCTAGCTAGATACCCTTCAATAGCCACTGAAACTGACTAATTAGATACCCTTCAATACCCACTCAGATGGGGCTAGCTAGATACCCTTCAATACCCACTGAAACGGGCTAACTAGACCTCCTTTGGCCGCCATTCCTTCCAGTTCTCTGATGCCAATGACTGGAACGAATTGCAAAAATCTCTGGAGCTGGAGACTCTTATCTCCCTCAATAACTTTAAGCATCAGTTGTCAGAGCACCTTACCGATCACTGCACCTGTACACAGCCCATCTGAAATTAGCCCACCCAACTACCTCATCCCTATATTGTTATTTATTTTGCTCTTTTGCACCCCAGTATCTCTATTTGCACATAATCTCTTGCACATCTAGCATTCCAGTGTTAATACTATTGTAATTATTCTGCACTATAGCCTATTTATTGCCTTACCTCCATAACTTGCTACATTTGCACACACTGTATATATATTTTCTGTTGTATTTTTGACTTTATGTTTTTTACCCCATATGTAACTCTGTTGTTTTTATTGCACTGCTTTGCTTTATCTTGGCCAGGTTGCAGTTGTAAATGAGAACCTGTTCTCAACTGGCTTACCTGGTTAAATAAAGGTTAAATAAAATAAAAATAAAATAAAAAAATACTTCCATAACCTCTGACACACTAGCTAGATACCCTTCAATACCCACTGAGACGGGCTGCTAGATACCCTTCAATACCCACTGAGACGGGCTAGCTAGATACCCTTCAATACCCACTGAGACGGTAAAGCTAGATCCCCTTCAATACCCACTGAGACCGGTTGCTAGATCCCCTTCAATACCCACTGAGACCGGTTGCTAGATCCCCTTCAATACCCACTGAGACGGTAAAGCTAGATACCCTTCAATACCCACTGAGACGGGCTAGCTAGATACCCTTCAATACCCACTGAGACGGGCTAGCTAGATACCCTTCAATACCCACTGAGACGGGCTAGCTAGATCCCCTTTAATACCCACTGAGACGGTAAAGCTAGATACCCTTCAATACCCACTGAGACGGGCTAGCTAGATACCCTTCAATACCCACTGAGACCGGTTGCTAGATCCCCTTCAATACCCACTGAGACCGGTTGCTAGATCCCCTTCAATACCCACTGAGACAGGCTAGCTAGATCCCCTTCAATACCCACTGAGACCGGTTGCTAGATCCCCTTCAATACCCACTGAGACCGGTTGCTAGATCCCCTTCAATACCCACTGAGACAGGCTAGCTAGATCCCCTTCAATACCCACTGAGACGGGCTGGCTAGATACCCTTCAATACCCACTGAGATGTGCTAGCTAGATCCCCTTCAATACCCACTGAGACGGGCTAGCTAGATACCCTTCAATACCCACTGAGACGGGCTAGCAAGATACCCTTCAATACCCACTGAGATGTGCTAGCTAGATCCCCTTCAATACCCACTGAGACGGGCTAGCTAGATACCCTTCAATACCCACTGAGACGGGCTAGCAAGATACCCTTCAATACCCACTGAGACGGGCTAGCTAGATCCCCTTCAATACCCACTGAGACGGGCTGGCTAGATCCCCTTCAATACCCACTGAGATGTGCTAGCTAGATCCCCTTCAATACCCACTGAGACGGGCTAACTAGATACCCTTCAATACCCACTGAGACGGGCTAGCAAGATACCCTTCAATACCCACTGAGGCAGGCTAGCTAGATCTCCTTCAATACCCACTGAGACGGGCTAGCAAGATACCCTTCAATACCCACTGAGACGGGCTAGCTAGATACCCTTCAATACCCATTGAGACTGGTTGCTAACTCCCCTTCAATACCCACTGAGACAGGCTAGCTAGATACCCTTCAATACCCACTGAGACGGGCTAGCTAGATACCCTTCAATACCCACTCAGATGGGCTAGCTAGATACCCTTCAATACCCACTCAGATGGGCTAGCTAGATACCCTTCAATACCCACTCAGACGTGCTAGCTAGATACCCTTCAATAGCCACTGAAACGGGCTAGCTAGATACCCTTCAATACCCAATTAGACGGGCTAGCTAGGTACCCTTCAATACCCAATTAGACGGGCTAGCTAGGTACCCTTCAATACCCACTGAGACGGGCTAGCTTGGTACCCTTCAATACCCACTGAGACGGTAAAGCTTGGTACCCTTCAATACCCACTGAGACGGGCTAGCTAGATACCCTTCAATACCCACTGAGACTGGCTAGCTAGATACCCTTCAATACCCACTGAGACGGGCTAGCTGGGTACCCTTCAATACCCACTGAGACGGGCTAGCTGGATACCCTTCAATACCCACTGACACGGGCTAGCTAGATACTTCCATACCCATTGAGACGGGCTAGCTAGATCCCCTTCAATACCCACTGAGACCGGTTGCGAGATACCCTTCAATACCCACTGAGACGGTAAAGCTAGATACCCTTCAATACCTACTGAGACGGGATAGCTAGATTCCCTTCAATACCCACTTAGACGGGCTAGCTAGATACCCTTCAATAGCCACTGAAACTGACTAATTAGATACCCTTCAATACCCACTCAGATGGGCTAGCTAGATACCCTTCAATACCCACTGAAACGGGCTAACTAGACCTCCTTTGGCCGCCATTCCTTCCAGTTCTCTGCTGCCAATGACTGGAACGAATTGCAAAAATCTCTGGAGCTGGAGACTCTTATCTCCCTCAATAACTTTAAGCATCAGTTGTCAGAGCACCTTACCGATCACTTGCACCTGTACACAGCCCCATCTGAAATTAGCCCACCCAACTACCTCATCCCTATATTGGTTATTTATTTTGCTCTTTTGCACCCCAGTATCTCTATTTGCACATAATCTCTTGCACATCTAGCATTCCAGTGTTAATACTATTGTAATTATTCTGCACTATAGCCTATTATTGCCTTACCTCCATAACTTGCTACATTTGCACACACTGTATATATATTTCTGTTGTATTTTTGACTTTATGTTTTTTACCCCATATGTAACTCTGTTGTTTTTATTGCACTGGCTTTGCTTTATCTTGGCCAGGTTGCAGTTGTAAATGAGAACCTGTTCTCAACTGGCTTACCTGGTTAAATAAAGGTTAAATAAAATAAAAATAAAATAAAAAAATACTTCCATAAACCTCTGACACCTAGCTAGATACCCTTCAATACCCCACTGAGACCGGTTGCTAGATACCCTTCAATACCCACTGAGACGGGCTAGCTAGATCCCTTCAATACCCACTGAGAGGGGCTAGCTAGATACCCTTCAATACCCACTGAAAAGGGGCTCTAGAAAACCCTTCAATACCCACTGAAAAGGGGCCAAACTAAATACCCTTCAATCCCCTGAGACGGAAAAGCAGTTTCCCCCTTAAATCCCCTGAGCCCCGGTTTTCCCTAAACCCCCCTTCAATACCCACTGAGAGGAAAAGCTGTACCCTTCAATACCCCTGAGACGGGCTGCTAGATCCCCTTCAAACCCATTTAGACGGTAAAGCTAGTCCCCTTAAAACCCCCACTGAGCCCGGCACTAGATACCCTTCAATACCCCCCGAAAAACCGGGTTTTGCTAGATCCCCTTCAATACCCCCTGAAAAGGGTAAGCTAATACCCTTCAATACCCATTTGAGACGGTAAAGCAAAGAAAACCCTTCAATACCCACTGGGGGAGGGGGTTTAACTAAAAACCCTTAAATCCCCCACTGGACCGGTTGCTGATCCCTTCATACCCACTGAGAGGGGGCAAAGCAAAGATCCCCTTAAATACCCATGAGACAGGCTAGCTAATACCCTTCAATCCCACTGAGACGGGTTTAACTAGATCCCCCTTTCATACCCCTGAGCCCGGGTTCTAAACCCTTAAATCCCACTGAAAAGGGGCTGCTAGATACCCTTCAATCCCCCCACTGAGCCCTTTTGCTAGATCCCCTTCAATCCCCAGGGAAAACGGTAAAACTAGATCCCCTTTTCAATACCCACTGAACGGGCCAAAACCAAATACCCTTCATACCCCTGAAGGGGCTAGCTTAAAAACCCTTTAAAAACCCACTGACCCTCCACTTCCTCTTCCCTCCTCCCCTTTCTCCCCTCCTCCTCCCTCCTCCCCCTTTCCCTGCTCCCTCCTCTCCTCCCCCCCTCCTCCCCCGCTCCCTCCTCCCCCTCCTTCCTCCCCGCCCCCCTCCCCCTCCTCCCCCTCCTCCCTCCCCCTCCCCCTCCCCCCCGCCTCCTCCTCCTCCCCCCTCCCCCTCCCCCTCCCTCCTCTCCCCCTTTTCCTCCTCCCTCCCCCCCTCCCTCCTCCCTCCTCTCCTTCTCTCCTTTCTCCCCCCCTCCCCCCTCCTCCCCCCCTCTCCTCCTCCCCTTTCTCTCCCTTCCTCCTCCTCCTCCGTCTCTCCCTCCCCCCCCCTCCTCCTCCCCTCCTCCTCCCTCCTCTCCTCCCCCTCCTCCTCCCTCCTCTCCTCCTCCCTCCTCCCCCTCCCCCTTTCCCTCCTCCCCCTTCCTCCCCTTTCCCCCCCTCCCCCCTCCTCCCTCCCCCCCTCCCTCCTCCCCTTTCCCCCGCCCCCTCCCTCCCCCCCCTCCCTCTCCTTTCCCCCTCCCTTTCCTCCCCCCTCCCTCCTCTCCTTCCCCCCTCCCTCCCCCCTCCCCTCCCCCTTTTTCCTCTTCCTCTCCTCCCCCCCCTCCTCTTCCCCCTCTCCTCCTCCCCCCTCCCTCTCCTCCTCCCCCCGTTTTCCCCCTTTTCCTCCTCCCTCCTCCCTCCTCGCCCCCTCCCCCTCTCCTCCTCCTCCTTTTTTCCTCCTCCTCCTCCTCCCTTCCTCCCCCCCCTCTCCCCCTCCTTTTCCTCTCCCCCCCCCCCTCCCCTCCTCTCTTCCCCCCTCCCCCTCCTCCTCCTCTCCCCCCCCTCCTCCCCCTCCTCCCCTCTACCCCCCACAAGCACCACACAGACCCCCTCTTTGGGTGCTAAACTACTATCCATGTGTCTGAAATGCCAACATGAAAACTGATATTCTGAGATCCCGCTAGACTTTAGACCTTCTCAGAAATCAAAGCTATTCCGATATAAACTCTGTTGATTTCCTTGGGAAATTTTAAAATGTCTTCCTTAAAAAATGCCACTACCTGAAGCCCATGTTGACCCACAGTGGTCCTCCTCTCACCACTCCCCTTTCCGCCCCGGGTGGGGTCCCCTGGCGCAAATCCCCTAAACCGCCCCAGGCCTACGGGTGAGGACGGGAAAACGGGGCACAGTTTTTAAACAATCAAAACGCACACCAAAATTCCACGGAAAACCCCACCACACACAAAACAAACAAATGCTCGTACAGTTTTACCCCCCTATTTCTCATAATTTTACAAGCCCCTTTTTAAAGTCAACTTAGATTATTAAAATTATGTCCGGTTTTTTTTTTTGGGGTTTTAGTTTGGGTAGGGAAGACCTTAAACATCAAAGAGGAACAAAGCAGGAGTTTCACATCATTTTTTTATCTTTAAACAAAAAAATCTACAGTGACTAATAAAACAGCACTACTCTTCTCCTTTTTTATTTGAAAAAAGTTAACCCTCAGTGTGCAGGACAGCGGCTGACGGGTTTGTTGTCCTACTGACGGGGTTGTTTGGCCCCTAACTGACGGGTTTGTTGTCCAAACAAACGGGTTGGGTTGTCCTACTAACGGGTTTGTTTTGGTCTACTGCCAGGTTGTTTGTCCTACTGGGGGTTTGTTGTCCCTACTGAAAAGGTTTTTTTGCCCTACTGACGGGTTTTTGTCCTACTGACAGGTTTTTTGGGGTCTCCTGACGGGGTTTTTTGTCCTACAAACAGGTTTTTGGCCTACTGGGGGGTTTTTTGGTCTCTAAAGGGTTTTTTGGGCCCTATTGCCCGGTTTGTTTTTTTCCTACTGACGGGTTGTTGGTCACTAAACGGGTTTTTTGGCAAACTGACGGGTTTGTTGGTCTACTGACAGGTTTTGGTTTTTCGACAGGTTTTTTGGTCTACGACGGGTTGTTGGTTTTTGACAGGTTTTTTGTCCTACTGAAAAGGTTTTTTGGCCAAATTGCCCCAGGTTTTTTGGTCTATTTGACGGTTGTCGTCCTACCCCGGTTTTTTGGTTACTGCCCTTTTGCCCGGTCCTACTGCCAGGTTTTTTCCCCTACTGACAAGGTTTTTTGGGGCCTATTGACAGTTGTTGGTCTACTGAAGGTTTTTTGCCCCTCCTGCAGGTTTTTCGTCCTAACTGACAGGTTTTTTGGTCTACTGACGGGTTTTTGGCCCCAAACTGACGGGTTTTTGGTCTACAAACAGGTTTTTTGGTCTACGGGAAAAGGTTTTTTGGGTTCTATTGACAGGTTGTTGCCCCTACTGACAGGTTTTTTGGTTTCTACTACGGGTTTGGGTTGTCCTACTGACAGGTTGTTGCCCCTATTTACAGGTTGTTGGTCTCCCTACGGTTGTTGGTCTCCTGACAGGTTTTTTGGGTTACTGACGGGTTTTTTGCCCCAAAACTGACGGTTTTGGTTGTCCTACAAAGGGTTGTTGTCCTATTTGACAGGTTGTTGGTCTACTGCCCGGTTTGTTTTTCCTACTACGGTTTTTTTTGGGCCCTACTGACGGGTTTTTGGGTCAAACTGACGGGTTGTGCCCCTCTGCGGGGGGTTTTTGGGTCTACTGACAGGTTGTTGTCCTACTGACAGGTTGTTGGTCTACTGACAGGTTGTTGGTCTACTGACAGGATTTTGGGTCTACTGACTTTTTTTTTCCCTTTACTGACAGGTTTTTTTCCCTACGGACGGGTTTTGGTCTACTGCGGGTTTTTTTTTTCCCACGGACGGGTTGTTGGTCAAACTGACAGGTTTTTGGTCTACTGACAGGTTTTTTGTCCTACTAAACGGGTTTTTTGGGTCTACTAAACGGGTTTGTCTTTCCTACTGACAGGTTTTCGGCCCTACAAACGGGTTGTCGTCCAAACGAAGGTTGTTTTCCTACTGACGTTGTTGGTCAAATTAAACAGGTTTTTTGGTCTACGGCCAGGTTGTTTTTCCTACGGACAGGTTGCCCTCCAAACTGCCCCGGTTTGGTTGTCCACTGAAGGTTGTCCCCCTACGCAGGTTTTGTTTGGTCTACTGACAGGTTGTTGCCCAAACTGACGGTTTTTGGGTTTTTTCATTGCCCGGGTTGTTGTCCCAAATTTCCCGGTTTGTTGTCCCCCTGACAGGTTTTTGGGTCTTTTTAAAACAGGTTTCGTCCAACTGACGGGTTTTTTGGTTCTACTGACAGGTTTTTGGTCTCTGATTTTTTGTTGGTCTACTGACGGTTTTTTGCCCCTATTTACAGGTTTTTGGTCAAACTGAAAAGGTTGTTGGTCTACGGACGGGTTTTTTTCCTACTAAAGTTGTTGGCCCCTCTGACAGGTTGTCGTCCTACTGACAGGTTGTTGGTCTACTGACAGGTTGTTGTCCTACTGACAGGTTGTTGTCCTACTGACAGGTTTTTTTTGCCCCTACTGACAGGTTTTGGTCTACGGGAATTTTTTTGGTTCAAATTGCAGGTTTTTGCCCTACGGACGGGTTTTTTTGTCCTACTAAACAGTTTGTTGGTCTATTGACAGTTTTTGGGCAAATTTACAGGTTTTTTGTCCTACTGACGGGTTTTTTTGTCCTCTGACAGGTTTTTGGTCTACTGACAGGTTTTTGGGGGTCCATTTTGGTTGGCTACTGACGGGTTTGGTCGTCCCTGACAGGTTGTCGTCCAAACTGACGGTTTTTTTGGTCTCTGACAGGTTGTTGTCCTCCGCCCGGGTTTTGTCCTTTTCGGGTTTTGCCCGGCCCCTACTGACGGGTTTGTCGGTCAAACTGACAGGTTTTTTTGTCCTACTGACAGGTTTTTGGTTTTACGGGACAGGTTGTTGCCCCCTACGACAGGTTTTTTGGTCTACTGACAGGTTTTGTTGGTCTACTGACAGGTTGTTGTCCTACTGACAGGTTGTTTCCCAACTGACAGGTTGTTGTCCTACTGACAGGTTGTTGGTCTACTGACAGGTTGTTGTCCACTGACAGGTTGTCGGTCAAACTGACAGGTTGCCCGGCCTACTGACAGGTTTTTGGGTCTACGCCCAGGTTTTTTGGGTTCTACTGACAGGTTTTGCCCCACTGACGGGTTGGGTTTGTCCACTGCGGGTTTGTTGGTCTACTGCCCGGTTTTGTTGTCCTACTGCCCGGGTTTTTTGGGTTTTTATTTTGACAGGTTTTTTGGTCTACTGCCCGGTTGTTGTCCTACGCCCGGTTTTTTGTCCTAATTGACAGGTTGTCGTCCACTGACGGTTTTTTGGGGCTACTAAACGGGTTGTTGCCCTACTGACAGGTTTTTTGGCCCTCCGACTTTGGGTGTCCTACTAAACATTTTTGTTGGTCTACTGACGGTTGTTGTCCCTACTAAACGGGGTTGTTGGTCTACTGACGGGGTTTTTGCCCCTACTGAAGTTTTTTTGGTCTACTAAAGGGTTTTGTTGTCCAAACGGGACAGGGGGGTTTTTCCCTACGGACGGGTTTGTTGGTCTACTGCCCGGGTTGGTCTTTCAAACTGCCAGGTTTTTTGGTCTACTGAAAAGGTTTTTTTTGTCCTACTAAAGGGTTGTTGCCCCTACTGACGGTTTGGGTCTACTGCGGGTTTGTTGTCCAAACTAAACGGGGTGGTTGGTCAAACTATGATATGAAAAGGGTTGTTTTTGGTCCTTTTAATAAAAAAAAGGTTTATTCCAAAAAACATGCCCCATCCTGGATGGGGCAATCCATTTTGTATTGTATTCTATGAATCACAGGGATTTGTCTCCCTTTAAACCCCCCTCACGGTTTTTGGCCCCTCTGCGTGGGGGTCTTATTTCAACCCATATATTATAATATTTTTTCATTCATACCTGCAAATGGACAGTACAGTAACCCAGTTTCTTTTTTTTTCCCCTTTTCCCTTGAAAACTTTTTTCTTCTCCTCAGCTAGTTTTCTGTTCTGTTTTTTCATTCTCCCCCTCTCCCTCTCTCTCCTTCTCTCTCTCCCTCCCTCTCTCCCTCTCTCCCCTCTCTCCTCTGTCCCCTCCCCCCCCTCTCTCCTCTCTCCCCCCCTTCATCCCCTCTCTTTTCCCCCCCTCCCCCCCCTCCTCTGCCCTCTCCTACCTCCCCCTCTCCCCCTTTTCCTTCTCCCTCCCCTTTCCTCCGTTCGCCTCTCCCTCCCCTCATCCTTCCTCGTTCCACGGCCACCCCCTCCCCTAAAACCCCTTTGTCTCTCTCCTCTCTCCCTCCTCTTCTTCTCGTTTTCCTCTCTCTTTTCCTCTCTTCTGGGTTCTCTCTCGTGCTCCCGTCTCTTTTCCTCTCTCTCATTTTCCTCTCTCCTTTCCCTCCCTCCCCCCCCTCTCTCTCTCCCTCCCCTCTCTTTTTCCTTCTCCCCCCCCCTTTTCCTTTTTTTTCTCCCCCCCCCCCCTTCCATCTCCTCCCCCCCCTTTTTCTCTCTTCCCCCTTCCCTCCCCTCTCTCTCCCCTTCCCTCCCCCCTCTCTTCTCTTTTCTTCTCCCCCCCCCCCCCCCATCTCCCCCCCCCCTCTCCCCTTTTTCCCCTCCCCCCCCCCCCTTTCCCTCTCCCCCCCCCTCCCCTCTCCCCTCTTTCTCCCCCCCTTCCATCTCCCCCTCCCCCTCTCTTTTTTTCATTCCTCCCCCCTCCCCTCTCTCTCTCTCCCTCCCCCCCTCTCTCTATTGAACATTTTCTCTCAGTGATGAAAAGGGTCTGTGTGGATGGAGGGGCCCCCCCCCCCTCCTCTGTTGTTAACTTAAGGGAGGACATTGTGAGGAATTGTTTGGGCCCTGCAGAGAGGGGGGGGGGGTTTTAATGTTTCAATTTGGTCCCCCGGTGTCTCTGTTGTTTTTTTAATATAAAAATGCCCAAACTAACTAAAACCGCACCCGCCCGGGGGGGTAGAGAGTAAATGGGAAAAATACTTCGAAAAGGGGGAAAGGAAAAAAAAGCATTGTTTTTGGAAAATTTCATGCTGGTCCCCGCGGGCGTACCAAAAACCCCAGTCCCCCACATCATGTTTGGCCCCCCGCGGGCGTCCAGACAACCCACAGTCCCCGCATCATGCTGGTCCCCCGCTGGCGTACCAGACACCCACAGTCCCCCGCATCATGCTGGTCCCGCTGGGCGTACCAGACAACCCACAGTCCCCGCATCAATGCTGGTCCCCGCTGGCGTACCAGACAACCCACAGTCCCCGCAATCATGCTGTCCCCCCCGCTGGCGTACCAGACAACCCACAGTCCCCGCATCATGCTGGTCCCCGCTGGCATACCAGACAACCCACAGTCCCCGCATCATGCTGGTCCCCGCTGGCGTACCAGACAACCCACAGTCCCCGCAACATGCTGGTCCCCGCTGGCGTACCAGACAACCCACAGTCCCCGCATCATGCTGGTCCCCGCTGGCGTACCAGACAACCCACAGTCCCCGCATCATGCTGGTCCCCGCTGGCGTACCAGACAACCCACAGTCCCCGCAAGGCGGGTGGGACACTGTGCTCTGGGGGCCCATACACCTGTCATCGATGTCAATTTTTATAATTGAATAAATCATTTTGACAGTAACCCTCCAAGAAGTCATTAATAAACCTTTTTAACTTCCCTATGTACTAGAAGCTGAAGGTTTGTTTCTTGGGCTTCAGGAATGTGACTGATTTAAGTGCCTCGGGCCTTGGGAAATAAATAACTGAACTGATTGAAAGTAAGGGGGATATCAGTGGCTGTAAGGGGATATCAGTGGCTGTAAGGGGATATCAGTGGCTGTAAGGGGATATCAGTGGCTGTAAGGGGATATCAGTGGCTGTAAGGGGATATCAGTGGCTGTAAGGGGATATCAGTGGCTGTAAGGGGATATCAGTGGCTGTAATGGGGATATCAGTGGCTGTAATGGGGATATCAGTGGCTGTAAGGGGATATCAGTGGCTGTAAGGGATATCAGTGGCTGTAAGGGGATCATGCAGTGGTCCTGTAATGGGGATAATCAGTGGTTTGTAAGGGGGATATCGGTACTGTAAGGGGATATCAGTGGCTGTAAGGGGATATCATGGCTGTAAGGGGATATCATGGCTGTAATGGGGGATATCAGTGGCTGTAATGGTGATATCAGTGCTGTAAAGGGGATATCATTGGCTGTAAGGGGATATCAGTGGCTGTAGGGGATATCAGTGGCTGTAAGGGGATATCAGTGGCTGTAGGGGGAATCATGGCTGTAATGGGATATCAGTGGCTGTAATGGGGATATCAGTGGCTGTAATGGGGATATCAGTGGCTGTAAAAGGGGATATCAGTGGCTGTAATGGGATGTCAGTGGCTGTAAGGGGATATCAGTGGCTGTAAGGGGGATATCAGTGGCTGTAATGGGGATATCAGTGGCTGTAAGGGGATATCAGTGGCTGTAAGGGGATATCAGTGGCTGTAAGGGGATATCAGTGGCTTTAAGGGCATATATCAGTGCTAGGCAAATCCCCGCCTTATCTTAGCTCATTGGTCACCATAGCAACACCCACCCGTAGTCTGCGCTCCAGCAGGTATATCTCACTGGTCATCCCCAAAGCCAACACCTCCTTTGGCCGCCATTCCTTCCATGTTCTCTGCTGCCAATGAACTGGGAACGAATTGCAAAAATCTCTGAAAGCTGGAGACTCTTATCTCCCTCACTAACTTTAAGCATCAGTTGTCAGAGCACCTTACCGATCACTGCCACCTGTACACAGCCCATCTGTATTAGCCCACCCAACTACCTCATCCCCATTATTGTTTTTATTTTGCTCTTTTGCACCCCCAGTATCTCTATTGCACATCATCTTTTGCACATCTATCATTCCAGTGTTAATACAAATTGTAATTTTTTTTGCACTATGCCTATTTAATTCCCTTTTAAACCTCCCTAACTTGCTACATTTGCACACACTGTATATATATTTTCTGTTGGTATTTTGACTTTGTTTTGTTTTACCCCATATGTAACTCTGTGTTGTTGTTTTTATTGCACTGCTTTGCTTTATCTTGGCCAGGTCGCAGTTGTAAATGAGAACTTGTTCTCAACTGGCTTCCTGGTTAAATAAAGGTGAAATTAAAGAAAATCAGTGGATATCAGGGGATAAATGTAATGGTCAAGGCTACGACAGCGCCAGTGAGTGGAGCTTACTGAGGTGTTAAACAGAACATATCAGACCCAGAGCCTAATGCTTCCTCTTTAGGTAGTTCTTTATGAGTTTTAGTTTAGAAAAACTATTTTTCTGCAGAAGCGA
This sequence comes from Coregonus sp. 'balchen', assembly GCA_902810595.1. Lineage (NCBI taxonomy): Eukaryota > Metazoa > Chordata > Actinopteri > Salmoniformes > Salmonidae > Coregonus > Coregonus sp. 'balchen'. The sequence continues at coordinate 62,877,552 of LR778263.1, forward strand.
CAGTTACAGGGATGGTGAAAACAGCATGACTGCCGTAGCAACATCAGGGAAACTGGGCAGGAGGGAGGAGTGCTTCAAATACAGCACTTCTGTAACATCTTTAATTGAGACTCTCATTCTCCTTAATTGCCGGCCTCAACACGTTACAGAAAGAGATTAACTGTATAGGAGTGCTCTGGGGACAGGTCATCTGGATACTGGACAGAGAATACATTGGCAGACGCAAACAGATGATCCTCTTTAGCGGACAACCGTTCTTGAAGGTTCAAACAAAGAAAGCAGTTTGTGATTTTCTTCATATTGGTGAACCAGTGTTTGAGTTGTGTGCTTGCAATATCAACAGCCCCTTTCCTCTGGAAGAGCTTGGCATGCATCATTCAAGACTAAAGCCCTATTCGGACGGGATACGTTTTACTGGGGGAGGTCAGGTTTTACTGGGGGAGGTCAGGTTTTACGGGGGGAGGTCAGGTTTTACTGGGGGAGGTCAGGTTTTACTGGGGTAGGTCAGGTCATGTAATTATGTGGACGAGCAAAAATACCCATTGTGATTTTGTCCCGCCCGTCCGAACCCCGTGGGTCATTATTTACTTGGCAGGAAGGTTTTTATCCCCCCCCAGCCTAAAAACCAAACTCCCAGGTCCTCTGATAAAAACCCCGGTGTCCCCCCCTCCCGTGTTTTGGGGACAGATTTTTTAAAACAGGTGCTGCACCCATTTTGGGTAAAAAAGGGAACAAATTGAGGTTAAAAAAAGTGCTGTGCAGGCAGCCCAAAGATAAATACCTTTTTTGGTCACTGTCATCTTTCCTAGAGCGTACTTCTTTTTTAAAACATGAAGTGGACGATATTTTTATTGTGCCAAAAATTTATAAATTGCCAAATTGTCAGTTAATTAATGTCTGCGGTTACAGTTAAATTTTTTTATTGACATGAAAAAATGAAAACCAATAGGTCTATCAAAAAATTTATTTTAAAAGGGGTGAACCGACCGGGGGGGGGGGGGGGAGGCCCAGAAAACCCGTTTGCTTCCGTTGGTAATTGACCCTGCGTAGGGCAACAACAATTCTTTGGGAGCTTCTACAATTTTACAGTCAAAAAGGTCCTATTATTATTTTAAAGATGGGGAAAGATCCTCTGTAGATTCCCGTTAGTTTTTGCAAAACTGTTAAAATTTAAAAAAACAATAAAACATTTTTTGTGCAATGTTTTACTCCTTGGTTTGAGGACCTCTGAATGAAAATAAGTACTCCTGTCGACTTATAAAACCCCATTTGGAGAGTTTTTGGGAGCTTTCCTTTTAGGGGTATTTAATTTCCAGTAGATAAATTTTGGACTCAGTCGTCATCCAATTAGTAATCCTGTTTACTAATTTTGATCCGTTTCACCAGGCTGTAATCGAGTCCCCGCCCTTTTAAACTCATCATCCCCCCCCACCCCCCCCCCCCCCCCCCCCCCCACCACACTCTCCTCTACCCCCCGGAGGACCAGGGCATGATTCCCGGGGCCAAACCCCGATCTACCCCCCTGGGACCATGGATTGATTGCCGATCCAAAAACCCATCTACGCCCTGAGGAAAGTGGCTTTGATTCCGGTCCAACCCGATCTCCCGCCTGAGGACCAGGGGATTGATTCCCGGGTTCCAACCCATCGTTGACGGAAGGAAAATTGATCATTTATGTGCTACTAACAACACTGAGTGGTCAAAACTTGGGAACCCCCTCTTTTCAGACGCGACCAGGTAAAAGCTATGATCCCTTTTTGTGCATTTTTTAAAATACTTTAATTATGTGATAAGGGGGGGAGGGGTTTAAAAGAAGGTTTTTTTAAGCCTTGAGAAGTTGAACAGGTTGGGTTACGTGTCCCATTAGAGGGTGAGGGCAAGACAAAATTTTTAAGTGCCTTAAAAGGGGGTAGGGAGTAGGTCCCGGCGCACCGGTTTAAGGTTGTAAGAACTGCATTTCTGGTGGGTTTTTTCTACTCAACAGTTCCCGTGGTATAAAAGGCCCACCACCCAAAGGACATCCACCCCAACTTGAGAAAAACTGGGGAAAGCTTTGGCCCAGCATCGCTTTGACACCTGTAGAGTCCAGCGCCCCAATTGAGCTGTTTTTTTTTTTTTGAGGGCGAAAGGGGGTGCAAGTCAATATTAGGAAGGTGTTCCAAATGTTTTTTTACACTCTTGTACATCACTGTTTCTTTTAAAATTTCTTCTCAAACATGTTTAAAAACGGACTGGTTTATAACGATAAATGGTCTGGGGGAGCGTGGGGGAAACCCTGCCCGCAGCTGTCTGTGTTACATACTCCGGAAATATGGGGACTGAGTGAAAACTCTGATAACCCCCCTAACCCCCCAACCCCCCTCAACCCCCCACCCCAAAAAAACCCCCAAAAAAAAACCCCCCAAACCCCCAAACCCCCCAAAAAAACCCCCAAAAATTTAAAAAACCCCCCCAAAAAACCCCCCCCAATAACCCCCCCAACCCCAAAAAAACCCCAAAACCCCCAAAAAAAACCCCCCCACCCCCAACCCCCCCAAAAAAACCCCCCGAAAAACCCCAAAAACCCCCCCCAACCCCCCAAAACCCCCAACCCCCCAACCCCCCAAACCCCCAACCCCCCCAACCCCCCACCCCCAACCCCCCAAAACCCCCCAAACCCCCCAACCCCCCAACCCCCCAAACCCCCAACCCCCCAACCCCCCAACCCCCCCAACCCCAACCCCCCAACCCCCCAACCCCCCAACCCCCCCAAAAACCCCCCAACCCCCCAACCCCCCAACCCCCCAACCCCCCCAACCCCCCACCCCCAACCCCCCAACCCCCCCCCAACCCCCACCCCCCAAAAACCCCCCAACCCCCCAAAACCCCACCCAACCCCCCCCAACCCCCCCCAAAACCCCCCAACCCCCCAACCCCCCAACCCCCCCGAACCCCCACCCCCAAACCCCCCAACCCCCCAACCCCCGCACCCAAAACCCCCCCCAAAAACCCCCAACCCCCCGAACCCCCCAAACCCCCCAAACCCCCCAACCCCCCCCCAACCCCCCAACCCCCCGGACCCCCAACCCCCCCCCCCGGCCCAACCCCCCACCCCCAAAACCCCCCACCCCCAACCCCCCAACCCCCAAACCCCAAAACCCCCCAACCCCCCCAAAACCCCCACCCCCAAACCCCCCAACCCCCCAAACCCCCCCAACCCCCAAAACCCCCCCACCCCCAACCCCCCCAACCCCCCAACCCCCCAAAAACCCCCCAAACCCCCCAACCCCCCAACCCCCCCAAAACCCCCAACCCCCCAACCCCCCAACCCCCCCAACCCCCCAAACCCCCCACCCAACCCCCCCCCCCCAACCCCCCAACCCCCCAACCCCCCCCCCAACCCCCCAAACCCCCCAAAAAAGCCCCGACCCCCAAACCCCCCACCCCCAACCCCCCAACCCCCCAACCCCCCGAACCCCCCAAACCCCCAACCCCCCACCCCGCAACCCCCCACCCCCCACCCCCCAACCCCCCAAACCCCCCAACCCCCCAAAACCCCCAACCCCCCAACCCCCCACCCCCCAACCCCCCCAAACCCCCCAACCCCCCCAACCCCCCAACCCCCCCAACCCCCCAACCCCCAACCCCCCACCCCCCAACCCCCCCAACCCCCCCCCCCGAACCCCCCCCCCCTAAACCCCCCCCCCCCCCCGGGGGAAAAAAAACCCCCGGAAAAAAACCCCAACCCCCCCCAAAAACCCCCCCAAAAACCCCCCAAAAACCCCACCCCCAACCCCCAAAACCCCCCAAACCCCCCAACCCCCCAAAACCCCCAACCCGCCCACCCCCAACCCCCCCAACCCCCCAACCCCCCAACCCCCCAACCCCCCACCCCCCCACCCCAACCCCCCCCAACCCCCCAACCCCCCAACCCCCCAACCCCCCAACCCCCCGAACCCCCCCAACCCCCAACCCCCACCCCCAACCCCCCCAACCCCCCAACCCCCCACCCCCAACCCGCCCAACCCCCCAACCCCCCCAACCCCCCCCGCAACCCCCCCCCCCCCCGCGAACCCGGGCCGGAAACCCCGCGGGGGCCGGCGGGGCGAACCCCCGCGAAAAAAGGAAAAAACGGGAACCGCGGGAAACCCCGGGAAAAACCCCCGGGGGAACCGGCGAAAAAAAAGGAAAAAAAACCGCCGCGAACCCGCCGGAACCGCGCGAACCCCCGGAAAAAAACCAAACCCCCACCGGCCCCCCAAAACCCCCCAACCCCCCCCAACCCCCCCCAACCCCCCAACCCCCCACCCCCAAAACCCCCCAACCCCCAACCCCCCAACCCCCCAACCCCGGACCCCCAACCCCCCAACCCCCCAACCCCCCACCCCAAAACCCCAACCCCCCCAACCCCCCAACCCCCCCCCAACCCCCCAAACCCCCCACCCCCCAACCCCCCCAACCCCCCAACCCCCCACCCCAACCCCCCCAACCCCCAAACCCCCCAACCCCCCCAAACCCCCCCCCTTCCCAACCCCCCAACCCCCCAACCCCCCCCCCAACCCCCAAAACCCCCCACCCCAACCCCCCCCAACCCCCCAACCCCCAACCCCCCCCAACCCCCCAACCCCCCCAACCCGCCAAACCCCCCCCACCCCCAAACCCCCCAACCCCCCAACCCCCCAAACCCCCAACCCCCCCCAACCCCCCGGACCCCCCAACCCCCCCCAACCCCCCCCAAACCCCCCCAACCCCCCAACCCCCCAACCCCCCCAACCCCCCAACCCCCCAACCCCCCCAACCCCCCAACCCCCCACCCCCCAACCCCCCAACCCCCCAAAACCCCCCACCCCAAACCCCCCCAACCCCCCCACCCCCAACCCCCCCCAACCCCCCAACCCCCCAACCCCCCAACCCCCCCAAACCCCCCAAAACCCCAAAACCCCCCCAAACCCCCCAACCCCCCAAACCCCCCCACCCCCAAACCCCCCCAACCCCCCCGAACCCCCCACCCCCAACCCCCCAACCCCCCCCACCCCCAACCCCCACAACCCCCCACCCCCAACCCCCCCAACCCCCCAACCCCCCAAAACCCCCCCAACCCCCCCAACCCCCCAACCCCCCAACCCCCCCAACCCCACACCCCAACCCCCCCCAACCCCCACCCCAAAACCCCCAAAAAACCCCCCAACCCCCGCAACCCCCCAAACCCCCTACCCCAACCCCCGCAACCCCCCAACCCCCCAACCCCCCAAACCCCCCAACCCCCCCACCCCAACCCCCCAAACCCCCAACCCCCCAACCCCCCCAACCCTCCCAAAAACCCCCCACCCCAACCCCCCCCACCCCCCAAAACCCCCCTTTAAAACCCCCCCCCTAAAAACCCCCCTTAAACCCCCCCTCTAACCCCCCTTTTAAAACCCCCCCCCTAACCCAACCCCCCTCTAACAAACTAACCCCCCTCTTGGTGTACATGTCCGTGTCTTCATGTCTCTGTGTCTCTCTCCATGTCTCTGTGTCTCTGGTCTCTTTCATGTCTCTGTTTCCATGTCCTGTTTGTCTTCCCCCCCTGTCTCTGTGTCTCTCCTCAGCTCTGGCTCTCCCCATTCCTGACTCTCCTCATGCTCTGTGTTTCTCTCCACGTCTCTGTGTCTCTCTTCATGTTCTGTGTCTTTGTCTCTTGTCCTCTTCTGCTCTGGTTCTCTTCATGTCCTGTTTTCCCAGCGGAGGGAAAGGGGTGTTTTTTGGGGGGCTTTTTCATGTCTTTGTGTCTCCTTCATGTTGTGTCTCTCTCATGTCCGTGTCTCTCTCATGTCTCTGTTCTTTTCTCCTCAGTTTTTGTTCCTTCATGTTTTGTTCTCTCCCCCATGTCGTGTCTCTCCCCGTCTCTGGTCTCTTTTTTCGGTTTTTCTTTTTTCCTTTATTCTCTGTGCTCTTCATGTCTCTGTTTCTCTTCTGTTCGTGTCTCTCTTCAGTCTCTGGTCTCTCTTCATGTTCGGGTTTTTTCAGTCTTTTTCTCTTCAGTCCCGGTTTTCTTTCATGTTCTGTGTCTTCTCATGTCTCTTTTGTCTTCTTCATTCCCGTGTCTCTTTCATGTTCGGGTTTCCCCTTTGTCTTGTTTTTTTGTTTGGTCTCTCTTCATGCTGTGTCTCTTTAAAGTCTTGTTCTCTCTTTTATGTCTCTGTGTCTCCAGTCTTGTGTCTTCTTCTGTCTCTGTGTCTTCTCATGTCTCTGGTCTCTCTTCATGTTTTGGGCTCTTCATGCCCCGTGTCCTCTTCATGTCTCTGTGTTCCTCTTTCATGTCTTGGTCTCTTTCTGGGCTCTCTTGGGGCTGTCTTTTCAGTCCTGGGGTTTTATTTCTGTTTGTTTCTTTTAGTCTCTGTTCTTTTCATTCTCGTGTCTCTTGTTTCCCCTCTTTATGTCTCGTGTCTCTTTCCTCCTTTTGTTTGGTCCTTTTCTGTTTTCGGGGTCTTTTCTTCTTTATCTTTTTGTGCTCTTTATGTCTCTGGTCCCTTGTCTCTTGTTCTTTGGGCTCTCTTCAGTCTCTGGTTTTCTTTGTTCTTTTTTCATGCTCGTGTTCTTTCTTTTCTTCTGTGTCTTGGTTCCCCTTTATTTCTCTGTGTCTCTCTTCATGTTCTTTTGTCTTTTCTTCTTTTTCTTGGGTCTCTTTGTTTTTGTGTCCTTTCATGTCTCGTGTCTTTTTTTCTTTGTTCTTGTCTTTTCATTTCTTGGGCTCTGTTTTCTTCTTTATGTCTCTGGTCTCCATTCTTGTTTCGCTCACAGAACGGGGGCCCCTTCTTTCCGGCGGCCCTCCGGCCCCGGCCGGGCCTTTTTCCCTTCCTTTAATGGCCGGGGCCGGGGCCCGGGTGGGGGTTCATGGGGGACCAGACCAAGAGGGACTGGGGAGAAGGAAACCCGGGCTTCCTGTCCGAAACGCCCCCCCCCTGGCCCGCCCGGGCCCCCACGACCGAACCGGCCCCCGCCCCCCCCCCCCAGAGGCAACCCCCCGGGGGGGGGGGGGCGGGGGGTAATGGGAAAAAGGGGGTTTAAAACGGGCGAAATGGACAACCCCCAGGACCTCCGGTTTTTGTTTTTGGCAGAAGGGGGTTGTCTTCCCCATAAACCACCCCCGACCCCTCAACATGACCCTTCTGCCCCCTATAAAAAACACCCATTCTAGACCTTACCCAACATAAAGAAGAAACATGATAAAATATAAAAAGGGTTTTTAGACACCCTTAAAATTAAAAACCCCTTTTTAGACACCCCTCAAAATAAACGCCTTCAAATCCCTAAAAAATAAAGAGCAGCCCATTCATAGACCTACCCCTACCAACATAAGCAGCCCCATTCATAGACCTACCCTATAACATAAAGCAGCCCATTCATAGACTACCCTATAACATAAAGCAGCCCATTCATAGACCTACCCTATAACATAAAGCAGCCCATTCATAGACCTACCCTACAACATAAAGCAGCCCATTCATAGACCTACCCTACAACATAAAGCAGCCCATTCATAGACCTACCCTACAACATAAAGCAGCCCATTCATAGACCTACCCTACAACATAAAGCAGCCCATTCATAGACCTACCCTACAACATAAAGCAGCCCATCTCATAGACCTACCCTACAACCATAAAGCAGCCCATTCATAGAACCTACCCTTACAACATAAAGCAGCCCCATTCATAGACCTACCCCTACAAACATTAAAAGCAGCCCAATTCCTAGACCTACCCTACACATAAAGCAGCCCATTCATAGACCTACCCTACAACATAAAGCAGCCCATTCAAAGTCCTATGCTACAAATGAAACAATATGTTAACACATCTGGTTAGTAGGCTGTATCATCAGTTCAATGTCAATAACATATCCTAATGTTTTAAATCTGATTACACTGATAAAATCTCTTTTCATTCGTTTTTATATTTCTTTGTGTGTTGTTTGGGGAAAAAACAGCTTGCAATCAAGAGAAAATGTCCTCTGAAAAAGTCTCAAAAGAATGGTGGAAAATGAAAATAGAAGTCTCAGGGAAGAATGGAACAGACCTTCTTGCCGTATTTCTCCAATGTTAAACCAGAGTGTATTGTTTGCAACGAAACGCTGTTTGCAAATAATTAAGTATTAGACATCATGAATCTAAGCATGGCACTCAAAAGTTACCTTTCTACCCAGACAGAGGCTCGACCGACGCAGAAAAATGTAATCTTCAACTGCTGGCTACTCGTCCGTTGCTTAACCCAACAACCAAAGTGCTTCCCTAAAAGCTGCCTGGGTTTAAACATGTTCGCTTTCCAGAAAGTGAACTGAATTAACAGGGACAGAACAGAACAGTGCACTCCATTGTTTGTCTCCTCCAATATTGAAGGCCTCAGCTCAGCTTCAGAACGTCAGAGAGACTAATCAATACATCCTCATATGCATCAGTAACTTATTTTGTGGGCATTTTTAAGCTTGTTTCTAGCATAAGGAATCACAGAGTTAAGCATTGTTCTAGAAGGCTTTATATGATCTGAATAGATATTTACATGGATTACCTTTTATTGTGGCATAAATACAACCAGTCATGATGTTTTCATCTGATTGTCAAACAATCACTTCACAGGGATCCTTTACTAGACTTACCTGAACACGTTTCCCCCAATCGCATATTTCAGCCTCCAACCAGTGGTGAATGGAAGAGACTTCTGTTACACAAAAACACCAAGAAAGTGGAAATGACGTTCGGCGATTGGCATTAGGCCAGAATGCATGCCCTCCACTGCTGTCCGTGCACGTCTTGGCATTAGGCCAGAATGAATTCCTCCACTGCTGTCCGTGCACGTCTTGGCATTAGGCCCAGAATGAATGCCTCCACTGCTGTCCGTGCACGTATTGGCATTAGGCCCAGAATGAATGCCTCCACTGCTGTCCGTGCACGTCTTGGCATTAGGCCCAGAATGAATGCCTCCACTGCTGTCCGTGCACGTCTTGGCATTATGCCAGAATGAATGCCTCCACTGCTGTCCGTGCACGTCTTGGCATTAGGCCAGAATGAATGCCTCCCATGCTGTCCGGTCGCAAGTCTTGGCATTAGGCCAGAATGAATGCCTCCACTGCTGTCCGTGCACGTCTTGGCATTAGGCCAGAATGAATGCCTCCACTGCTGTCCGTGCACGTCTTGGCATTAGGCCAGAATGAATGCCTCCACTGCTGTCCGTGCACGTCTTGGCATTAGGCCAGAATGAATGCCTCCCAATGCTGTCCGTGCACGTCTTGGCATTAGGCCAGAATGAATGCCTCCATGCTGTCCGTGCACGTCTTGGCATTAGGCCAGAATGAATGCCTCCACTGCTGTCCGTGCACGTTTGGATTAGGCCAGATGAATGCCTCCATGCTGTAATCACCGTCTTGGCATTAGGCCCAGAATGAATGCCCTCCACTGCTGTCGTGCACGTCTTGGCATAGGCCAGAATGAATGCCTCCACTGCTGTCCGTGCACGTCTTGGCATTAGGCCAGAATGAATGCCTCCACTGCTGTCGTGCACGTCTTGGCATTAGGCCAGAATGAATGCCTCCACTGCTGTCCGTGCACGTCTTGGCATTAGGCCAGAATGAATGCCTCCACTGCGGGTCCGTGCACGTTTTGGCATTAGGCCCAGAATGAATGCCTCCACTGCTGTCCGTGCACGTCTTGGCATTAGGCCAGAATGAATGCCTCCACTGCTGTCCGTGCACGTCTTGGCATTAGGCCAGAATGAATGCCTCCACTGCTGTCCGTGCACGTCTTGGCATTAGGCCAGAATGAATGCCTCCACTGCTGTCCGTGCACGTCTTGGCATTAGGCCAGAATGAATGCCTCCACTGCTGTCAGTGCACGTCTTGGCATTAGGCCAGAATGAATGCCTCCACTGCTGTCCGTGCACGTCTTGGCATTAGGCCAGAATGAATGCCTCCACTGCTGTCCGTGCACGTCTTGGCATTAGGCCAGAATGAATGCCTCCACTGCTGTCCGTGCACGTCTTGGCATTAGGCCAGAATGAATGCCTCCACTGCTGTCCGTGCACGTCTTGGTGTCCGTCACTCATCTCTGCCTTCAGCCTGCCTTGGCAAAAAGTCTGTGTTGTCTTCGAACCGCATCACATTTTGGAGTGTAGGCTGTCCACCTGTTTCCATTTGGTCATTTTTCATGCCTTGGACATGCTGTAATGACTCTGACATGTGGTAATGACTCTGACATGTGGTAATGACTCTGACATGCTGTAATGACTCTGACATGTGGTAATGACTCTGACATGTGGTAATGACTCTGACATGCGGTAATGACTCTGACATGCTGTAATGCCTCTGACATGCTGTAATGCCTCTGACATGCGGTAATGACTCTGACATGCAGTAATGACTGACATGCGGTAATGACTCTGACATGCGGTAATGCCTTTGACATGCGGTAATGCCTCTGACATGCAGTAATGACTGACATGCGGTAATGACTGACATGCAGTAATGACTGACATGCTGTAATGCCTCTGACATGCGGTAATGACTCTGACATGTGGTAATGACTCTGACATGCGGTAATGACTCTGACATGCGGTAATGCCTTTGACATGCGGTAATGCCTCTGACATGCAGTAATGACTGACATGCGGTAATGACTGACATGCAGTAATGACTGACATGCTGTAATGCCTCTGACATGCGGTAATGACTCTGACATGTGGTAATGACTCTGACATGCGGTAATGACTCTGACATGCTGTAATGCCTCTGACATGCCGTAATGCCTCTGACATGCCGTAATGCCTCTGACATGCGGTAATGACTCTGACATGCGGTAATGACTCTGATATGCCGTAATGCCTCTGACATGCCGTAATGCCTCTGACATGCCGTAATGCCTCTGACATGTGGTAATGACTCTGACATGCAGTAATGACTCTGACATGCCGTAATGCCTCTGACATGTGGTAATGACTCTGACATGTGATAATGACTCTAACAATGACTCTGACATGCCGTAATGCCTCTGACATGTGGTAATGCCTCTGACATGTGATAATGACTCTAACAATGACTCTGACATGCCGTAGTGCCTCTGACATGCTGTAATGCCTCTGACATGCCGTAATGCCTCTGACATGTGGTAATGACTCTGACATGTGATAATGACTCTAACAATGACTCTGACATGCTGTAATGCCTCTGACATGCCGTAAAGACTCTGACATGTGGTTAAGACTCTGACATGTGGTAATGCCTCTGACATGTGGTAATGACTCTGACATGCGGTAATGACTCTGACATGCGGTAATGACTCTGACATGTGGTAATGACTCTGACATGCCGTAAAGACTCTGACATGTGGTTAAGACTCTGACATGTGGTAATGACTCTGACATGCGGTAATGACTCTGACATGCCGTAAAGACTCTGACATGTGGTAATGCCTCTGACATGTGGTAATGACTCTGACATGTGGTAATGACTCTGACATGCCGTAAAGACTCTGACATGTGGTTAAGACTCTGACATGTGGTAATGCCTCTGACATGTGGTAATGACTCTGACATGCGGTAATGACTCTGACATGCGGTAATGACTCTGACATGCGGTAATGCCTCTGACATGTGGTAATGCCTCTGACATGCCGTAATGACTCTGACATGCCGTAATGACTCTGACATGCCGTAATGCCTCTGACATGCAGTAATGACTGACATGCGGTAATGACTCTGACATGCTGTAATGCCTCTGATATGCCGTAATGCCTTTGACATTTGGTAATGACTCTGACATGCAGTAATGACTCTGACATGCGGTAATGACTCTGACATGTGGACAGGAGAACGCTACCTGCCCCAATGCATAGTGCCAACTGTTTGGTGGAGGAGGAATAATGGTCTGGGGCTGTTTTTCATGGTTCAGGCTAGGCCCCTTAGTTCCAGTGAAGGGAAATCTTAATGCTACAGCATACAATGACATTCTAGACGATTCTGTGCTTCCAAATGTGTGGCAACAGTTTGGGGAAGGCCCTTTCCTGTTTCAGCATGACAATGCCCCCGTGCACAAAGCGAGGTCCTTGACTGCCCTGCACAGAGCCCTGACCTCAACCCCATCGAACACCTTTGGGATGAATTGGAACGCCGACTGCGAGCCAGGCCTAATCACCAAACATCAGTGCCAGACCTCACTAATGCTCTTGTGGCTGAATGGAAGCAAGTCCCCGCAGCAATGTTCCAACATCTAGCGGAAAGCCTTCCCAGAAGAGTGGAGGCTGTTATAGCAGCAAAGGGGGGACCAACTCCATATTAATGGCCATGATTTTGGAATGAGATATTGGACTAGCAGGTGTCCACATACTGTTGTCATGTAGTGTATGTTACAGTGAAGGCTTTCTGTAGAGAAGAGGAGAGAAGGAGGAGGAGAGGACAGCGGGTGTCCTGGCTAAGAGGAGAGGACAGCGGGTGTCCTGGCTAGGAGGAGAGGACAGTGGGGGCTCCTGGCTAGGAGGAGAGGACAGTGGGGGCTCCTGGCTAGGAGGAGAGGACAGCGGGGGCTCCTGGCTAGGAGGAGAAGACAGCGGGTGTCCTGGCTAGGAGGAGAGGACAGTGGGGGCACCTGGATAGGAGGAGAGGACAGCGGGGGCTCCTGGCTAGGAGGAGAGGACAGCGGGGGCTCCTGGCTAGGAGGAGGAGGAGAGGACAGTGGGGGCTCCTGGCTAGGAGGAGGAGGAGAGGACAGTGGGGGCTCCTGGCTAGGAGGAGAGGACAGTGGGGGCTCCTGGCTAGGAGGAGAGATCAGTGGTGGCTCCTGGCTAGGAGGAGAGGACAGCGGGGGGCTCCTGGGCTAGGAGGAGAAGACAGCGGGTGTCCTGGCTAGGAGGAGAGGACAGTGGGGGCTCCTGGCTAGGAGGAGAGGACATCGGGGGGGCTCCTGGCTAGGAGGAGAGGACAGCGGGGGCTCCTGGCTAGAGGAGGAGGAGAGGGACAGTGGGGGCTCCTGGCTAGGAGGAGGAGGAGATGACAGTGGGGGCTCCTGGCTAGGAGGAGAGGACAGTGGGGGCTCCTGGCTAGGAGGAGGAGAGAGAGATCAGTGGTGGCTCCTGGCTAGGAGGAGAGGACAGTGGGGGATCCTGGCTAGGAGGAGGAGGAGGAGGAGGAGGAGGAGGAAAGGACAGCGGGTGTCCTTGCTAAGAGGATAGGACAGCGGTGTGTCCTGGCTAGGTAGGATGAGGAGGAGGACAGCGGGGGCTCCTGGCTAGGAGGAGAGGAGAGGAGAGGACAGCGGGTTGTCCTGGCTAGGAGGAGAGGACAGCCGGGGGTCCTGGCTAGGAGGAGAGGACAGCGGGTGTCCTGGCTAAGAGGAGAGGACAGCGGGTGTCCTGGCTAGGAGGAGGAGGAGGAGGAGGAGGAGAGGACAGCAGGGTGTCCTGGCTAAGAGGAGAGGACAGCGGGTGTCCTGGCTAGGAGGAGGAGGAGGAGAGGACAGCGGGGGCTCCTGGCTAGGAGGAGAGGACAGTGGGTGTCCTGGGCTAGGAGGAGAGGACAGTGGGGGGCTCCTGGCTAGGAGGAGGAGGAGAGGACAGTGGGGGCTCCTGGCTAGGAGGAGGAGGGAGGAGGAGGACAGTGGGAGCTCCTGGCTAGGAGGAGGATAGGACAGTGGGAGCTCCTGGCTAGGAGGAGAGGACAGTGGGGGCTCCTGGCTAGGAGGAGGAGGAGGAGGAGAGGACAGCGGGGGCTCCTGGCTAGGAGGAGAGGACAGCGGGGGGCTCCTGGCTAGGAGGAGAGGACAGCGGGTGTCCTGGCTAGGAGGAGAGGACAGTGGGGGCTCCTGGCTAGGAGGAGGAGGAGGAGAGGACAGCGGGGGCTCCTGGCTAGAGGAGAGGACAGCGGGGGGGCTCCTTGGCTAGGAGGAGAGGACAGTGGGGGCTCCTGGCTAGGAGAGGAGGAGGAGGAGGAAAGGACAGGACAGCGGGGGCTCCTGGCTAGGAGGAGAGGACAGCGGGGGGTGGTACTGGCTAGGAGGAGGAGGAGAAGACAGCGGGGGCTCCTGGCTAGGAGGAGGAGAGGACAGTGGGGGGATCCTGGCTAGGAGGAGGAGGAGGAGAGGACAGTGGGGGGGCTCCTGGCTAGGAGGAGGAGGAGGAGGAGGAGGAGGAGGAGGAAAGGACAGAGCGGGTGTCCTGGCTAAGAGGAGAGGACAGCGGGTGTCCTGGCTAGGAGGAGAGGACAGTGGGGCTCCTGGCTAGGAGGAGGAGGAGGAGGAGAGGAAGCGGGGGCTCCTGGCTAGGAGGAGAGGACAGCGGGTGTCCTGGCTAGGAGGAGAGGACAGCGGGTGTCCTGGCTAGGAGGAGAGAACAGTGGGGGCTCCTTGCTAGGAGGAGAAAGGAGGAGAGGACAGTGGGGGCTCCTGGCTAGGAGGGAGGAGGACAGCGGGGGCTCCTGGCTAGGAGGAGAGGGACAGCGGGGGGGTCCTGGCTAGGAGGAGAGGACAGCGGGTGTCCTGGCTAAGAGGAGGAGGAGGAGAGGACAGCGGGGGGCTCCTGGCTAGGAGGAGAGGAGAGGACAGCGGGTGTCCTGGCTAGGAGGAGGAGAGGACAGTGGGGGCTCCTGGCTAGGAGGAGAGGAGAGGACAGTGGGTTGTCCGGCTAGGAGGAGGAGAGGACAGTGGGGCTCCTGGCTAGGAGGAGGAGGGACAGTGGGAGCTCCTGGCTAGGAGGAGGAGAGGACAGTGGGAGCTCCTGGCTAGGAGGAGGAGGAGGAAAGGACAGCGGGGGCTCCTGGCTAGGAGGAGAGGACAGTGGGGGCTCTGGCTAGGAGGAGAGGACAGTGGGAGCTCCTGGACTAGGAGGAGAGGACGTGGGAGCTCCTGGCTAGGGGAGGAGGAGGAGGAGAGGACAGCGGGGGCTCCTGGCTAGGAGGAGAGGACAGCGGGGGCTCCTGGCTAGGAGGAGAGGACAGCGGGTTGTCCTGGCTAGGAGGAGAGGACAGTGGGGGGCTCCTGGCTAGGAGGAGGAGGAGGAGAGGACAGGGGGGGCTCCTGGCTAGGAGGAGGGAGTGGACAGCGGGGGGTCCTGGCTAGGAGGAATATGGACAGTGGGGCTCCTGGCTAGGAGGAGGAGGAGGAGGAGGAAAGGACAGGACAGCGGGGGCTCCTGGCTATGGAGGAGAGGACAGCGGGTGTCCTGGCTAGGAGGAGAGAACAGTGGGGGCTCCTTGCTAGGAGGAGAAGGAGGAGAGGACAGTGGGGGCTCCTGGCTAGGAGGAGAGGACAGCGGGGGCTCTGGCTAGGAGGAGAGGACAGCGGGGGGGGGTCCTGGCTAGGAGGAGAGGACAGCGGGTGTCCTGGCTAAGAGGAGGAGGAGTAGGAGGACAGCGGGGGCTCCTGGCTAGGAGGGAGAGGAGAGGACAGTGGGTGTCCTGGCTAGGAGGAGGAGAGGACAGTGGGGGCTCTGGCTAGGAGGAGAGGAGAGGACAGTGGGTGTCCTGGCTAGGAGGAGGAGAGGACAGTGGGGGCTCCTGGCTAGGAGGAGGAGAGGACAGTGGGAGCTCCTGGCTAGGAGGAGGAGAGGACAGTGGGAGCTCCTGGCTAGGAGGAGGGGAAAAGGACAGCGGGGGGCTCCTGGCTAGGAGGAGAGGGACAGTGGGTCTGGCTAGGAGGAGGAGAGGACAGTGGGAGCTCCTGGCTAGGAGGAGGAGAGGACAGTGGGAGCTCCTGGCTAGGAGGAGGAGAGGACAGTGGGAGCTCCTGGCTAGGAGGAGGAGAGGACAGTGGGAGCTCCTGGCTAGGAGGAGGAGAGGACAGTGGGAGCTCCTGGCTAGGAGGAGGAGAGGACAGTGGGAGCTCCTGGCTAGGAGGAGGAGAGTGTCTGAGCGGAGCCAGTAACCACTGTGTGCATCACACTAGAATAATATTGGAAAAATATCTGTAATAAAACTATACTGAACTAAAATATAAACATGCAACAATTTCAAAGATTTTACTGAGTTACAGTTCATATAAGGAAAATAGGGCCTAATCTAAATAAATTCATTAGGGCCTAATCTCTGGATTTCACATGACTGGGCCGGGGTGCAGCCATGGGTGGGCCTTTGAGGGCATAGGTCCACCCACTTGCCAGC
Organism: Coregonus sp. 'balchen'; assembly: GCA_902810595.1. NCBI lineage: Eukaryota > Metazoa > Chordata > Actinopteri > Salmoniformes > Salmonidae > Coregonus > Coregonus sp. 'balchen'. The sequence continues at coordinate 62,893,643 of LR778263.1, forward strand.
CAGGCCCACCCACTGGGGAGCCAGGCCCAGCCAATCAGAATGAGTTTTTCCCCACAAAAGGGCTTTATTACAGAGAGAAGTACTCCTCAGTTTCATCAGCTGTCTGGGCGGCTGGTCTCAGACGATACCGCAGGTGAAGAAGCCGGATGTGTAGGTCCTGGGCTGGCATGGTTACACGTGGTCTGGGGAGGTCCTGGGCTGGCGTGGTTACACGTGATATGGGGAGGTCCTGGGCTGGCGTGGTTACACGTGGTCTGGGGAGGTCCTGGGGAGGTCCTGGGCTGGTGTGGTTACACGTGGTCTGGGGAGGTCCTGGGGAGGTCCTGGGCTGGTGTGGTTACACGTGGTCTGGGGGGGTCCTGGGGAGGTCCTGGGCTGGTGTGGTTACACGTGGTCTGGGGAGGTCCTGGGGAGGTCCTGGGCTGGTGTGGTTACACGTGGTCTGGGGAGGTCCTGGGCTGGCGTGGTTACACGTGGTCTGGGGAGGTCCTGGGGAGGTCCTGGCTGGTGTGGTTAACACGTGGTCTGGGGAGGTCCTGGGCTGGCGTGGTTACACGTGGTCTGGGGAGGTCCTGGGCTGGCGTGGTTACACGTGGTCTGGGGAGGTCCTGGGCTGGCGGGGTTATACGGGGTCGGGGGAGGTCCTGGGCTGGCGGGGTTACACGTGGTCTGGGGGGTCCGGGGAGGTCCTGGGCGGGTTGGTTACACGGGGTCTGGGGGGGTCCTGGGCGGGCGGGGGTACCGTGGTCTGGGGTTGTGACCCGGTTGGACGTACTGCCAAATTCTCTTAAAACGACGTTGGAGGGGGGCTTATGGTGAGAATTTTTCAATTCTCTGGCAACAGCTCTGGTGACAACCCCCCCTCAACTTTAACATCTTTGGCATTGTGTTGTGTGACAAAACTGCACATTTTAGAGTGGCCTTTTTTTGTCCCCCCAACCCAAAGGGGGACCTTGTAATGACATGCTGTTTAATCCTTCTTGATATGCAACACCTGTCAGGTGGATGGATTATCTTGGCAAAGGATAAATGCTCACTAACAGGGATGAAAATAAATTTGTGCACGGAATTTGAGAGAAATAAGCTTTTTGTGCATATGGAAATCTTCTGGGATCTTTTATTACAGCTCATGAAACATGAGACCAACACTTTACATTTTGCATTTACATTTTTGTTCAGTATGAACTAAAGTATTTACCAGCAAAACCAGCCAAGATAGCCTTCTGACATCTGTACAACATTACAACATTGTTGACTGAAGGATTTCTGACAGACTGGCTGGCTGGTGGGGCTGATCAATGACAGCATGGGTCTCAGTTCTCTACTGTATAATCTAATCACTCTGATCAATGACAGCCTGGGTCTCAGTTCTCTACTGTATAATCTAATCACTCTGATCAATGACAGCCTGGGTCTCAGTTCTCTACTGTATAATCTAATCACTCTGATCAATGACAGCCTGGGTCTCAGTTCTCTACTGTATAATCTAATCACTCTGTTAAATGCGTCACGTCTCATGACAGTGAAGAATGCAACGTGTGATCTGTTCGGCAGGCACTTCATCTCTATGATCTAAAGTCCACCTGTAACATGAACAGAGAACGCTGTATTGACTTGGGTTGCGTCCCAAATGGCACCCTATTCCCTATATAGTGCACTACTTTAGACCAGAGAATGGCACCCTATTCCCTACATAGTGCACTACTTTAGACCAGAGAATGGCACCCCTATTCCCTATATAGTGCACTACTTTTAGACCAGAGAAGGGCACCCCTATTCCCTATATAGTGCACTACTTTAGACCAGAGGAATGCACCCTATTCCCTATATAGTGCACTACTTTAGACCAGAGATGGCACCCTATTCCCTATATAGTGCACTACTTTAGACCAGAGAATGGCACCCTATTCCCTATATAGTGCACTACTTTAGACCAGAGAATGGCACCCTATTCCCTATATAGTGCACTACTTTAGACCAGAGAATGGCACCCTATTCCCTATATAGTGCACTACTTTAACAAGAATGGCACCCTATTCCCTATATAGTGCACTACTTTAGACCAGAGAATGGCAACCCTATTCCCTATAGTGCACTACATTAGACCAGAGAATGGCACACCTATTCCCTATATAGTGCACTACTTTAGACCAGAGAATGGCAACCCTATCCTATATAGTGCACTACTTTAGACCAGAGAATGGCACCCTATTCCCTATATAGTGCACTACTTTAGACCAGAGAATGCACCCTATTCCCTATATAGTGCACTACATTAGACCAGAGAATGGCACCCTATTCCCTATATAGTTGCACTACTATTGACCTAGGGCCGTTTTGGGACGCAGACCTAGATTAGTCTGGCCTGCTAGCCAGACATAGCATTAGTCTTCTCTAGTTCTGTTAATCATCTATAGTACTGCTAGATTCATACACATAGAACATATCACTGTATCAAATCAAATCAAATCAAATCAAATCAAATCAAATTTTATTGGTCACATGCGCCGATACAACAGGTGCGAGACATTACAGTGAATGCTTACTTACAGCCCTTAACCAACAGTGCATTTATTTTAAACAAAAAGTAAGAATAAAACAACAACAAAAAAGTGTTGAGAAAAAAAGAGCAGAAGTTGAAATAAGTGACAGTAGGGAGGCTATATATACAGTAAAATAAAGTGACGTAGGGAGGCTATATATACAGGGGGGTACCGTTGCAGAGTCAATGTGCGGGGGACACCGGCTAGTTGAGGTAGTTGAGGTAATATGTACATGTGGGTAGAGTTAAAGTGACTATGCATAAATACTTAACAGAGTGCAGCAGGCGTAAAAAGGATGGGGTGGGGGGCAGTGCAAAATAGTCCCGGGTAGCCATGATTAGCTTGTTCAGGAGTCTTATGGCTTGGGGGTAGAAGCTGTTGAGAAGTCTTTTGGACCTAGACTTGGCACTCCGGTACCGCTTGCCGTGCGTAGCAGAGAGAACAGTCTATGACTAGGGTGGCTGGAGTCTTTGACAATTTTGAGGGCCTTCCTCTGACACCGCCTGGTATAGAGGTCTTGGATGGCAGGGAGCTTTGCCCCAGTGATGTACTGGGCCGTACGCACTACCCTCTGTAGTGCCTTGCGGTCAGAGGCCAAGCAGTTGCCATACCAGGCGGTGATTGCAACCAGTCAGGATGCTCTCGATGGTGCAGCTGTAGAATTTTTTGAGGATCTGAGGACCCATGCCAAATTTTTTTAGTCTCCTGAGTGTGCATATGGAATAGGCTTTGTCGTGCCCTCTTCACGACTGTCTTGGTGTGTTTGGACCATGATAGTTCGTTGGTGATGTGGACACCAAGGAACTTGAAGCTCTCAACCTGTTCCACTACAGCCCCGTCGATGAGAATGGGGGCGTGCTCAGTCCTCTTTTTTTTTCCTGTAGTCCACAATCATCTCCTTTGTCTTGGTCACGTTGAGGGAGAGGTTGTTGTCCTGGCACCACACGGCCAGATCTCTGACCTCCTCCCTATAGGCTGTCTCATCGTTGTCGGTGATCAGTCCTACCACTGTTGTGTCGTCGGCAAACTTAATGATGGTGTTGGAGTCGTGCCTGGCCATGCAGTCATGGGTGAACAGAGAGTACAGGAGGGGACTGAGCACGCACCCCTGAGGGGCCCCCGTGTTGAGGATCAGTGTGGCAGATGTGTTGTTACCTACCCTTACCACCTGGGGGCGGCCCGTCAGGAAGTCCAGGATCCAGTTGCAGAGGGAGGTGTTTAGTCCCAGGATCCTTAGCTTAGTGATGAGCTTAGAGGGCACTATGGTGTTGAATGCTGAGCTGTAGTCAATGAATAGCATTCTCACGTAGGTGTTCCTCTTGTCCAGGTGGGAAAGGGCAGTGTGGAGTGCGATAGAGATTGCATCATCTGTGGATCTGTTGGGGCGGTATGCAAATTGGAGTGGGGTCTGGGTTTCTGGGGATTATTGCTGTTGATGTGAGCCATGACCAGTCTTTCAAAGCACTTCATGGCTACAGACGTCAGTGCTACGGGTCGGTAGTCATTTAGGCAGGTTATCTTAGAGTTCTTGGGCACGGGGACTATGGTGGTCTGCTTGAAACATGTTGGTATTACAGACTCAGTCAGGGACATGTTGAAAATGTCAGTGAAGACACTTGCCAGTTGGTCAGCACATGCTCGGAGTACACGTCTGGTAATCCGTCTGGCCCTGCGGCCTTGTGAATGTTGACCTGCTTAAAAGTCTTACTCACATCGGCTACGGAGAGCGTGATCACATAGAATGTTTCTGTACTGTACCATACACACCTGCCACCTGTCACCCTTGGTAGTGAACTATATAGGTGATAGGGTGCCGTTTGGGCCTCATTATGTGTTGGCTGTATCAGCACGTAGAAGTCTCTGTACTGTATTGTCACTATATTATAACAGGACCAGGCTTTCCACCACTCACCCTCCCCACAGTTCTAAAACAGTCCAGGAGGTGTAGCTCAGAGATGCACTATCTATCTATCTTGGTGCATTTCCAACCATGATTTTCCCCGGTGTTTTACCCAAAGGGCTCAGACTTTTCTGTTTCCATCTACGCGGGCCGTCACCCGTGTCTCACTGGGCCGTGGCTCCGGAGGACCTGCTCTCACTTGGGCTGGGCATTTTCGTATCAACGGCTAACTGTAAACTTTAACACCTTCTCACAAAGCACCTGTCTTGATGATGCAGAGGTTGTTGATTCTGCTCTTAACTAGTCCTCACTGTCAGCCGTAGATATGGGAAACAATTTCCCTAGTATGACATCAGGGTTGTATATACTAGTGGAACACAGACAAACTAGCAACTGTCTACACATTCATTTACATGACTCCACACAATCATCACAGGAAGTCTAGAAAGCTTTAAGGTATTCTGAAAGTAGCATTTGATGTAGCACTCCCCTCTTATATCTTGTGGAGTGTCTGTAGAGAATCCTTTTCAGGCCTCCTCCCTTCCTGTGATCTCTGAGTACCAAATGGCAACACTATCCCCTATCCCCTATCTAGTGCACTACTTTTGCCAGGGACCCTATTGACTTGGACCCATTGGACCCTTTGGGCAAAATATCCACTAGTGGGATGGGGTAGGGGGCCCCTTTTAACACACGCGTGTTTTTGCTCTTTTGCATCCCTGTTCCCCCCTTCCTGTATTTCCGTTCCTGATCCCTTTCTCCCTCTATTTCCATCCTCTGTTCTCCGCTCTATGTTCCGTTTTCCCCACCTCTTTCTCCAGCTCTATGTTCCTGTTCCTGACCTCGTTCTCCACTCATGTTCCTGTCCCTGTTCCCCCTCTATTTTTCCGATCCTTCCCTTTTCTCCACTCTATTTCCTGATCCGACCTCTTTTCCAGCCTATTTTCCGATCCTCTGTTCTCCAGCTCTTGTTCCTTCCTGATCCTCTGTTCTCCACCTTTTGTTTCCCGATCCTGTCCTCTTTCTCCAGCTCTATGTTCCTGTCCCGACCTCTGTTCTCCCTCTATGTTCCGATCCTCTGTTCTCCGCTCTTTTTCCCACCTATCCCTTTTCTCCGCTCTTTTTCCCGATCCCGATCCCCTTTTCTCCCTTATGTTCCTGTTCCGATCCCCTTTCCCGCTCATTTCCTGATCCCCTGTTCTCCAGCTCTTTCCTTTCCTGATCCTCTTTCTCCCGCCTATGTTCCCGTCCTCTGTTCTCCCCTCTATGTTCCCGTTCCTATCCTCTGTTCTCCCGCTCTTGTTCCCGATCCCCATCCTTTTTCCCGCTCTATTTTTGTCCCCCCCTTCCCTTTGTTTTCCAGCTCTTTTTCCTTTCCTGATCCTCTGTTCTCCCCTCTATGTTCCCATCCTCTGTTCTCCGCTCTATGTTCCTGACCTCTGTTTTTCCCCCCTCTAGTTCCTGTTCCCGATCCCCTGTTCTCCCCTCATGCCGTTTTCCCGATCTCTTTCCCAGCTCATGTTCCTGACCCTTTCCCAGCCTATTCCCCGTTCCTGATCTCTGTTCTCCAGCTCTATTTCCGTCCCGAAACCTCTGTTCTCCACTCTTTTTCCCGTTTTCCCCTGTTTTTCCACTCATTTCCTGATCCTGATCCCTGTTCTCCTCTATTTTCCTATCCCCCTTTTTCTCCACTCTATTTTCCTTTTTTTATCCTTGTTCTCCCCCTCTATGTTCCTGATCCTATCCTTTTTTTCCGCTTATTTCCTGATCCCTGTTTCCCCCTCATGTTCCTGATCCTCTGTTTCCAGCTCTTTCCTTTCCTGACCCTGTTCTCCAGCCTTGTTCCCGACCTCTGTTCCCAGCTCTATGTTCCTGACCCCTGTTTTCCGCCCATGTTTCCCGTTCCTGATCCTCGTTCTCCACCCAGTTCCGACCTGATCCTTGTTTTTCCAGCTCTATGTTCCTGTCCTCTGTTCTCCAGCTCTTTGTTCCCTTTCCCGATCCCCGTTTTCCCCTCATGTTCCTGATCCTCTGTTCTCCAGCTCTTTTTCCTGTTCCGACCTCTGTTCTCCACTCTTTTCCTGATCCCCCGTTCTCCAGCTCTATGTTCCTGTTTTCCCGACCTCGTTCTCCCTCATGTTCCTTTCCTATCCTCTTTCTCCCGCTCTATTTCCTGTTCCGTCCTCTGTTCTCCAGCTTATTTTCCTGTTCCTGATCCTCTTTCTCCAGCCTATTTCCTGATCCGACCTCTTTTCTCCCCTCTATGTTCCATCCTCTGTTTTTCCCTCTATTTCCTGTTTCCCGTTCCTATCCTGTTTTCCGCTCTATTTCCTATCCTCTTTTCTCCCTCATGTTCCTGATCCTGATCCTCTGTTTCCCGCTCAGTTTTCCTGATCCCTTTCCCAGCCTTGTTCCGACCTCTGTTTTCCCGCTCTTGTTTCCCGTTCCTGATCCTCTGTTCTCCCTCTATGTTCCGATCCACCCTGTTCTCCCGCTCATTTTCCTGTTCCTGTTCCTGAGCCTCTGTTTCCAGCTCTATTTCCCGTCCGACCTCTGTTCTCCCCTCATTTCCTATCCTGATCCTCTTTCTCCACTTATTTTCCCTGATCCGACCCTTTCTCCACTCTTTTCCGTTCCTGATCCTCTGTTCTCCCTCTAGTTCCGATCCTCTGTTCCCCTCATTTCCGTCCTGACCTTGTTCTCCACTCTAGTTCCTTTCTGATCCTCTGTTCCCCCAGCTCTAGTTCCTGATCCTGATCCTCTGTTCTCCAGTCTATGTTCCTGTTCCTGTCCTGACCTCTGTTCTCCAGCTCTATGTTCCTGATTCCTGATCCTCTGTTCTCAGCTCTATTTCCTGATCCTATCCTCTGTTCTCCAGCTCTATGTCCTTTCCTGTCCTCTGTTCTCCAGCTCTATGTTCCTGATCCTCTGTTCTCCAGCTTATGTTCCTGTTCCTGATCCTCTGTTCTCCAGCTCTATGTCCTTTCCCTCTGTTCTCCGCTCTATGTTCCTTTTCCTGATCCTTTCTTTTCTCCAACAGTTGTAAATAGTAGCCTGGATTGGCTGGATATCTTCCTCCCTATCTAGTGGAACTGCAGCTGGATTGGCATCGGTCATGTCCAAGGAGGGACTGGCCGTTAGGGTATTTCGGGCAAATGCCAGATGGACTGGTCCTTTTTTTAGCCCAGTGGATCTGTCTAAGTAATAGTTTCTTAGGAAAATTCTAATTATTTGGCTAATAATGGGGCCTCGGGGGAATACATTTTGGGTTGCAATGCCTGGGCTGTTTTTTGGGTCCTAGTCTTTTTTGTTTTTTGTCATTTAGCAGACGCTCTTATCCAGAGCGACTTACAGGAGCAATTAGGGTTAAGTGCCTTGCTCAAGGGCACATCGACAGATTTTACTCCTAGTTGGGTCGGGGATTAGAACCAGCGACCTTTCAGTTACTGGCACAAAGCTTTTTAAACCCCTAAGCTACCTGCCATTCCCGTCTGTCCTGTGTTGTCCCTGTGTCTGTCCCTGTCTGTTCCTGGTCTTGTTCAGCTGTGCACCAAGGGAGGCAACCCAACAAGCATGTCCTGGGTTCTGTTTTCTAGGCAACACATTGCTGTTTGTCTCATCTGCTTCAAATGTAAATGAAAAAGAATCCCTCCCTTTTTGAAGGGAACAATTCCTAGTTTTCTATGTGGGCTATGTGGGTTGTTGTCCTGAATGTACAGACAAGAGTCCCCATGGATCTATATGCAGCATGAATGAGTGGCTATGGAACGTGGGTGTTGCAGGGTGAATGAATGCCACCTTGTCCCACTGGAATCTGGAATGTGTGGAAAGAACACACATGGGAGAGGAAAAAGCTCACTGGTGCTGCACAAGTGTTGTTGCAACACAAGAGGTCTAGTGATGTTAATAATCTAGGGTGCGTCCCAAATGGTGTCCTTTTCCTATATAGTGCCTACTTTTTCAAAATTAGTGCATGGCTCAAATGATGTGGGGATAGTGATATCCCCCAGGCATTGAAGACACAGCCTAGTTATCCCCCCTCTAAGAAACTGTATGGGGTTGTAGGTTTTTATTATATTTTGACGTTTCGTGTATCCAATTGGAAGTTACAGTCTTGTCCCATCGCTGAACTCCCCTACGGACTCGGGAAGGCACACGACCTGCCAACCGCCTTTTTG
>LR778263.1:62902363-62925626 GCA_902810595.1 Coregonus sp. 'balchen'
TCACCTGTCTGTACTGGCCATCTTCGTAGCGTGCTCAATTACCCCTCTCCTTCCTGCTCAACTTGGGACGCAGACACAAGACAGGGGAACTTCCAGCATATGATGATGTTTGCAGGTACAGAGCAATGATGTCTGTAGTATAGAGCAATGATGTCTGTAGTATAGAGAAATGATGTCTGTAGTATAGAACAATGATGTCGTAGTATAGAGCAATGATGTCTGTAGTATAGAGCAATGATGTCTGTAGTATAGAACTACAGTACAGATAGGAACAGCCAGAGGGGGGAGTGGGTACAGATGGGAACAGCCAGAGGGGGGATAGGTACAGATGGGAACAGCCAGAGGGGGGATGGGTACAGATGGGAACAGCCAGAGGGGGATGGGTACAGATGGGAACAGCCAGAGGGGGGATGGGTACAGATGGGAACAGCCAGAGGGGGGATGGGTACAGATGGGAACAGCCAGAGGGGGGATGGTACAGATGGGAACAGCCAGAGGGGGGATGGGTACAGATGGGAACAGCCAGAGGGGGGATGGGTACAGATGGGAACAGCCAGAGGGGGGATGGGTACAGATGGGAACAGCCAGAGGGGGGATGGGTACAGATGGGAACAGCCAGAGGGGGGATGGGTACAGATGGAACAGCCAGAGGGGGGATGGGTACAGATGGGAACAGCCAGAGGGGGGATGGGTACAGATGGGAACAGCCAGAGGGGGGATGGGTACAGATGGGAACAGCCAGAGGGGGGATGGGTACAGATGGGAACACCCAGAGGGGTGATGGGTACAGATGGGAACAGCCAGAGGGGGGATGGGTACAGATGGAAACAGCCAGAGGGGGGATGGGTACAGATGGGAACAGCCAGAGGGGGGATGGGTACAGATGGAAACAGCCAGAGGGGGGATGGGTACAGATGGGAACAGCCAGAGGGGGGATGGGTACAGATGGGAACAGCCAGAGGGGGGAGGGGTACAGATGGGAACAGCCAGAGGGGGGATGGGTACAGATGGGAACAGCCAGAGGGGGGATGGGTACAGATGGGAACAGCCAGAAGGGTATCCTACGAAGCAGGTTTGAGGTAACTTTGGTCAACTCTGAGTTTAACTCGGGATAACCGATCATACGAAAGTGGCTCAGCTTTTAGCCAGGTAAATTGGCAACGAATTGTAAAGAACTAACCTGCTCCGGGGCAGGCTAACTCAGGGCTAACTCAGGGTTAACTCCACATACCCTGAATGAAATGAATGAGCCGTGAGTTGAGGACCAATGAAATCCGATTCCCTCCCTCTTGTAAAGATTGCGTCATCATCCCCTTCATTTTAAAGGAAGATGCCTGATTAAATATGCTAACACACACAGAGGCGCTGCCCCTGTTGTAGCGAGCTAATTTGCGTACGCATCTACAATTGTTTTTGTTTGTTTGTCTGGTGTGTAACAGTTTTTTTGTGGTTGTACCGATGGCCACCCCACTTTTTTTTTTAGGAAGATGGGATTACTGGAAGTATTGGTTCACTCTGCACTGCAGCTGTACGGTGAGTTTAGAACTGTGGAGTGTACCCCAAAACACTCGGATATGCGGGACCTTGATAAAGACAGACCGGGAGAACTTCAATTGCCCTACAGCAGTACAGTAGTCCCACTACAACGGCTGTCCCTGAGATTGAACCAGTACAGTGTGCCCATTACAGAGGCTGTCCCCTGAGATGCACCAGTACAGTCGCCCACTTACAGAGCTTGTCCCTGAGATGAACCAGTACAGTAGCCCAACTTACCGAGCTGTCCCCTGGAGATGAACAGAGACAGTCGCCCACTAAAAGAGCTGTCCCTGAGATGAACAGTACAGTCAGTCCACTACCGCTGTCCCCTGAGATTCTGAACCAGTACAGTAGCCCCCACTACAGAGATTGTCCCTGAGATGAACCAGTACAGTAGCCCACTACAGAGGCTGTCCCCTGAATGAACCAGACAGAGTCCCACTACAGAGATGTACCCGAGATGACCAGTACAGTAAGCCCCATACAGAGCTGTCCCCTGAGATGAACCCAGTACAGTAGTCCACTTACCGAGCTGTGCCCCTGAGAGAAACCAGTTACAGTTAGGCCCCACTAACAGGGCTTAGAGCTGTCCCCCTGCGATGAACATTACAGTAGTCCCATACAGAGCTGTCCCCTGAGATGTGAACCAGTACAGTAGCCCCACTACAGAGCTGTCCCTGAGATGAACCAGTACAGTAGTCCCACACAGAGCTGTCCCCGAGAGAACAGACAGTAGCCCCCCACTACAGAGCGTCCCCTGAGATTGAACCAGTACCAGTAGTCCCACTACAGAGCTGTCCCCCTCGAGATTGAACCAGTCCAGGAGCCCAACTACAGAGATGTCCCCTGAGCTGAACCAGACAGTAGCCCCACTTACAGAGATGTCCCCTGAGATGTGGACCAGTACAGTAGCCCCACTACAGAGCTGTCCCCTGAGATAGAACAGTTACAGTGCCACACTTACAGGAGATGTCCCCTGAGATTGAACCAGTACAGTAGTCCCAACTACAGAGCTGTCCCCTGAGATGAAACAGTACAGTAGCCCCACTACAAGAGCTGTCCCCTGAGATGGAACCAGTACAGTAGTCCCACCACTACAGAGCTGTCCCCCTGAGATGAACCAGTACAGTAGTCCCACTACAGCTAGAGCTGCCCGAGATGTGAACCAGTACAGTAGCCCAATACAGCTAGCGCTGTCCCCTTGAGATGAACAGTACAGTAGTCCCACTACTACAGAGATGTCCCTCGAGATGAACCAGTAAGTAGTCCAACTAACAGAGCTGTTCCGAGATGAACAGTACAGTAGCCCCACTCAGAGCTGTCCCCTGAGTGACCAGGACCAGTAGTGTCCCACTACAGAGCTGTTCCCCTAGATGAAACCAGTACAGTAGCCCCACTACAGAGCCTCGTCCCTGAGATCAACCAGCCTACCAGTAGCCCACGACAGAGCTGTCCCATGAGATTGAACCAGTACAGCGCCCCACTACTGCTAGAGCTGTCCCCTAGATGAACCGTACAGTAGCCCCACTACAGAGCTGTCCCTGCCCCTGAGATGACCAGTACAGTAGTCCCACTACAGAGCGTCCCCGAGATGAACAGATACGTAGTCCCACTACAGAGCTGTCCCGAGATGAACCAGCTCACAGTAGCCCCACTACAGCTAGAGCCTGTCCCCTGAGATGAAACCGTTACAGTAGCCCCACTACAGCTAGAGCTGTCCACTGAGATGCAACCAGTACAGTATTCCCACTTACGAGAGAGCTGTCCCCCGAGAGAAACCAGTCAGTAGGCCCCACTACAGAGCTGTCCCCTGAGATGAAACCAGTTACAGTAGGCCCCACTACAGAGCTGTCCCATAGGGATGGAACCAGTACAGCGCCCCACTTACAGAGCGTCCCCTGAGAATAACCAGTACAGTAGGACCACTACAGAGCTGTCCCCTGAGATGAACCAGTACAGTGTCACACTAAGAGCTTGTCCGAGATGAACCAGTACAGTAGCCCCACTACAGAGCTGTCCCCGAGATGAACCAGTACAGTAGTCCACTACAGAGCTTTCCCTGAGATGAACCGCTACAGTAGCCCCACGACAGAGCTGTCCCCTGAGATGAACCAGTACATTAGCCCCACTACAGGCTGGTCCCTGAGATGAACCAGGACAGTAGTCCCACTACAGAGCGTCCCCTGAGAGGAACCAGACAGTAAGTCCCACTACAGAGCTGTCCCCTGAGTGAAACAGATACAGTAGTCCCACTACAGAGCTGTCCCCTGAGATTGAACCCTACAGTAGCCCCACTACGAGCGGTCCCGAGATGAACAGTCAGTAGCCCCATACAGATGAGAGCTCTGTACCTGAGATGAACCAGTACAGTAGTCCCACTACAGAGTGGTCCCTGAGATGAACCAGCTTACCAGTAGCCCCACTACAGAGCTGTCCCCTGAGATGGAACCAGTACAGTAGTCCCACACAGAGCGGATCCCCTGAGATGAATGAGAGGAACCAGTACAGTAGTCCCACTACCGAGCTGTCCGAGAATGGAAACAGTACAGTTAGCCCAACTACAGAGCTGTCCCCTGGAGAATTGACCCGTACAGTAGCCCATACAGAGCGTCCCCTGAGATGAACCAGTACAGTAGTCCACTACAGAGCTGTCCCCTGAGATGAAACCAGTACAGTAGTCCCACGACAAGAGTTGTCCCGAGAGAACAGTACAGTTGCCCCACTACAGAGCGGTCCCTGAGATGAACCAGTACAGGAGTCCATACAGAGCTTTCCCTGAGATTGAACAGTACAGTAGTCCCACTACAGAGCTGTCCCTGAGATTGAACCAGTACCAGTTAGCCCCACTACAGAGCTGTCCAATCGAGATGTGAAACCAGTACAGTAGCCCCACTACAGAGCTGTCCCTGAGAGAACAGTACAGTAGCCCCAATACAGAGCTGTCCCCTGAGATGAACCAGTACAGTAGGCCCCATACAGAGCTGTACCCTGAGCTGAAACCAGTACATTAGTCCCACTACAGAGCTGTCCCCTGAGATGAACCAGTTCCAGTAGCCCCAACTACAGAGCTGTCCCCTGAGATGAACCAGTACAGAAAATAGTCCCACTCCAGAGCTTGTCCCCTTGCGATGTGGAACCAGTACCGTTAGGCCCCACGACAGAGCTTGTCCGAGATGGAACCAGTACAGTAGTCCCACTACAGAGCTGTCCCCTGAGATGAACCAGTCAGTAGCCCCACTAAGAGCTGTCCCTGCAGATGAGATGAACCAGTACAGAGTAGCCCACTACAGAGCTGTCCCCTGAATGAAAACCCAAGTACAGTAGCCCCACTACAGAGCCTGTCCAAGAGCCTGAGATGACACCGTACGTAGTTCCACTACAGAGCTGCCCGAGATGAACCAGTACAGTAGCCCCACTTACGAGCTGCCCCTCCCCCCCTGGAGATAAACCATTACAGAGTAGCCCCACTACCGAGCTTTCCCTGAGATGAACCAGTACAGTAGTCCCCTACAGTAGAGCTGTTCCCCTGCGGATGAACCAGTACAGTAGCCCCACTAAGCTAGAGCTGTCCCCTGAGAATGAACCAGTACCGTAGCCCCCACTACAGAAAAAGTGTCACCTGAGATGAACCAGTACAGTAGTCCCACTACAGAGCTGTGCCCGAGATGAACCAGTACAGTTAGCCCCACTACAGAGCTGTCCCCTGAGATGAACCCGTACAGTCGTCCCAATACAGAATCTGTTCCCGAGATGAACCAGTAAGTATCACCATTACAGAGCTGTCCCTGAGATGAACCAGTACCAGTAGTCCCACTCACAGAGTGTCCCCTGAGATGAACCAGTACAGTAGCCCCACTACAGAGCGTCCCCTGAGATGAACCAGTACAGTTAGCCCCACTACAGAGCTTTGTCCCCTGAGATGAACCAGTAAAGTTAGCCCCATACAGAGCTGTCCCCTGAGATGAAACCAGTTACGTAGCCCCACTACAGCCTAGAGCTGTCCCCTTGAGATGAACCAGTACATAGTCCCACTCAGCTAGAGCTCCCCTGAGATGAACCAGACAGTAGTCCACTACAGAGCGTCCCCTGAGATGAACCAGTACGGAGTCCCACCTACAGAGCTGTCCCATGAGCATGAACAGTACAGTAGCCCCCCTACAGAGCTGTTCCCCTGCGATGAACCAGTTACAGTAGTTCCCACTACAGAGCGTCCCCTGATGAATTTGAACCAGTACAGTAGCCCCCTACAGAGCTGTCCCCTGAGGATGAAAACAGTACAGTAGCCCCACTACAGAGCGGTCCCCTGAGATGAACCAGACAGTTAGTAGTCCCACTACAGAGCTGTCCCCTGAGATGAACAAGTACAGTAGCCCCACTACAGAGCTGTCCCCTGAGAGGAACCAAGTACAGTAGCCCCACTACAGAGCTTGCCCTGAGAGAACCAGTACAGTTAGCCCCACTACGAGCTGTCCTGAGATGAACCAGTACAGGTACCCCACTACAGAGCTGTCTCTGAGATGAAAAACCAGTTACAGTAGCCCACTACAGAGCTGTCCTGAGATGAACAGTACAGAGCCCCACTACAGCTAGAGCGGTCCCTGAGAATTGAACCAGTACAGTAGTCCCACTACAGAGCTGTCCCCTGAGATGAACCGTACCAGTAGCCCCACTACAGGAGCTGTCCCCTGCGATGAACCAGTACAGTCGTCCACTACAGAGCTGTCACGAGATGAACCAGTACAGTACCCCCAAAAGAGCTGTCCCCTGAGATGAACAGTACAGTAAGCCCCACTCCAGAGCTGTCCTGAGATGAAACCAGTACAGTAGCCCCACTACAGAGATGTCCCTGGATGAACCAGTTACAGTGCCCCACATTACAGAGCTGTCCCCGGAGATGTGAACCGTACAGTAGTTCCACTTACAGAGCTGGCACCTGAGATGAACCAGTACAGTAGTCCACTACGGAGCTGTCCCGAAGTGAACCAGGACAGTAGTACCATACAGAGCTGTCCCGAGATGAACCAGTCAGTAGACCCACAATACGCTAGAGCGTCCCCTGAGATGAACCAGTTACAGTAGCCCCACTACAGCTTAGAGCTGTCCCCCTTGAGATGAACCAGTACAGTAGCCCCACTACAGAGCCTGTCCATGCCGCTGAACCAGTAAATGCTAGCCCCAACTACAGAGCTGTCCCATGAGGGGACTTGGAGATTGAACCAGTCAGTGAGCCCCCCACTACAGAGCTGTCCCCATGAGATGAACCATTACAGTAGTCCAACTACAGAGATTGTCCCGAGATGAACCAGTACAGTAGTCCCCACTACAGCGCTGTCCCCTGGATGAACCAGTTACGTTAGCCCCACTTACAGAGCTGTCCCTGAGATGAACCAGTAGTAACAGGAGTCCCAACTACAGAGCTGTCCCCTGAGATGAACCAGTACAGTAGTCCCCACTACAGAGCTGTCCCCGAGATGAACCAGTACAGTAGTCCCACTACAGAGCGTCCCCTGAAGATGAACCAGTACGTAGCCCCACTTACAGAGCGTCCCTGAGATGAACCCGTTACAGTAGTCCCACTTACAGAGCTGTCCCCTGAGATGAACCAGTACAGTAGTCCCCACTACAGCTAGAGCTGTCCATGAGATGAACCAGTTACAGTAGTCCCACTACAGCTAGAGCTGTCCCCTGAGATGAACCAGTACAGTACAGTAGTCCATACAGCTAGAGCTGTCCCCTGAGATGAACCAGTAAGTGGCCCCACTACCGAGCGTCCCCTGAGATGAACCAGTTACAGTACCCCACTACAGAGCTGTCCCCTGAGTGATGATGAACCAGTACAGTAGCCCCACTACAGAGCTGTCCCCATGAGATGAACCAGTACAGTTAGTCCCACACTACAGCTTAGTAGAGCTTTGTCCCCTGAGATGAAACCGTACGTAGTCCCACTACAGACTTAGAGCTGTCCCCTGAGAGAACCCGAGTACAGTAGCCACATACAAAGATGTCCCCTGAGATGAAACCAGTACAGTAGTCCCAACTACAGAAGCTGTCCTCCTGAGTTGGAACCAGTTACAGTAGCCCAACTACAGAGCTGTCACCTGAGATGAACCAGTACAGTAGTCCCACTTACAGAGCTGATCCATGAGATTGAACCAGTACAGTAGCCCCAATACAGAGGCGTCCCCTGAGAGGAAACCAGTACGTAGCCCACTACGGCTGTCCCCGAGATGAACCAGTTACAGGTAGTCCCACAACAGAGCTGTCCCCTGAGAGAACCAGTACAGTAGTCCCACTACGGACTAGAGCATGTCCCCTGAGATGAAACCAGTACAGTAGTCACACTACGACAGAGCTGTCCCTGAGATGAACAGTTACAGTGTCCCCAATACAGAATCTTTCCCTGAGATGAACCAGTACAGTGTCCCACTACAGAGCTGTTCCCCTCAGATTCGAACCAGTACATAGTCCACTACAGAGCTGCCCCTGAGAGAACCAGTACAGTAGCCCCACTTACAGAGCTGTCCCCGAGATGAACCCGTACACTAGCCCCACTACAGAGCTGTCCCCTGAGATGAACCAGTACAGTAGTCCCACTACAGAGCGGTCCCCTGAGATGAACCAGTACAGTAGCCCCACTACAGAGCTGTCCCTGAGATGAACCAGTACAGTAGTCCCACTTAACAGAGCTGTCCCCTGAGATGAACCAAGTACAGGTAGACCCCAATACAGAGCTGTCCCCTGAGATGAACCAGTACAGTAGCCCCACTACAGAGCTGGTCCCCTGAGAGAAACAGTACAGTAGTCCCACTACAGAGCTGTCCTGAGATGAACCAGTACAGTTAGGTTTTCCCTCCCACTACAGAGCTGTCCCGAGATGGACCAGTACAGTATCCAACTACAGAGCTGTCCACTGAGATGAACCAGTACAGTAGTCCCACTCGACTAGAGCTGTACCTGAGATGAACCAGTACAGTATCCCATACAGAGCGTCCCCTGAGGATGAACCAGTACAGTAGCCCCACCTACGAGCGTACCCTGAGATGAAACAGTCCGTAAGTTCCCACTACAAGAGCTGTCCCCTGAGATGAACCGTACAGTAGCCCCACTACAGAAGCTTTGTCCCTGAGAGGATGAACCAGTACAGGTAGCCCCACTACAGAGCGTCCCTGAGATGAACCAGTAAGTAGCCCACCAGAGCTTTGTCCCCTGAGATGAACCAGTACAGTAGGTCCCACTACAAGCTGTCCCCTGAGATGAACCAGTACAGTATAGCCCCTACTACCAGAGCTGTCCCCTGAGAGAAACCAGTCAGTATAGTCCCATTACAGAGCTGTCCACCTGAGAGAACCAGTACAGTAGTCCCAATCCAGAGCTGTGCCCCTGAGATGAACCAGTACAGTAGTCCACTACGAGCTGTTACCCTGAGATGAACCAGTACAGTAGCCCCACTTACAGAAGCTTGTTCCCCTGAGATGACCAGTACAGTCGTCCCATACAGAGGGTTCCCCTGAGATTGAACCCAGTACAGTAGCCCATACAGAGCTGTCCCCTGAGATGAACCAGTACAGTAGTACCACAATACAAGAAGCTGTACCCTGAGATTGAACCAGTTACAGTAGTCCCACTCCCGAGCTGCCTCTGAGATGGAACCAGTACAGTAGCCCCACACAGCTAGAGCTGTCCCCTGAGATGAACCAGTTACAGTAGCCCACGACAGAGCGGTCCCCCTGAGATGTGAACCAGTACAGTAGATCCCACGACAGAGATGTCCCCTGAGAGAACAGTACAGTAGCCCCAACTACAGGATGTCCATGAGTGAACCAGAAAGTTACCCATCTCTATACCCTCTCCCCACCCGTAGTCCACCTACGACTAGGAGCTGTCCCATGAGATTGAACCAGTACAGTATCCCCACTACAGAGATTCTGTCCCCTGAGATGAACCAGTACAGTAGGCCCCACTACAGAGCTGTCCCTGAGATGAACCAGTACAGTAGTCCCACTACAGAAGCTTGTTCCCTTTGAGATGAACCAGTACAGTAGCCCCACTACAGAGCTGTCCACTGAGATGAACCAGTTACAGTAGCCCCACTACAGAGCTGTCCCCTGAGATGAACCAGTACAGTAGTCCCACTACAGAGCGGTCCCCTAGATGAACCAGTACAAGTAGTCCCCAATACAGAGCTTGTCCCCTGAGGAGATGAAACAGTACAGTAGCCACAATACAGAGCTGTCCCCTGAGATGAACCAGTCACAGAGTCCCACTAAGAGTGTCCCTGACGATGGGAACACAGACAGTAAGCCCCAATACAGAAGCTGTCCCCTGAGATGAACCAGTACAGTAGCCCCAATTACAGCTAGAGCTGCTCCCCTGAGATGAACCCGTACAGTTAGCCCCACGACGAGCTGGCCCCTGAAATGAACCAGTACATCAGTCCCACTACAGGCCTTGTCCCCTGAGATGACCAGTACAGTAGCCCATACAGAGCTGTCCCCGGAGTGTGAACCCAGTACCAGTAGCCCCCACTACAAGAGCTTGTCCCCTGAGATGACCAGTGACAGTAGCCCCATACAGAGCTGTCCCCTGCAGATGAAACCAGTTACAGTCGTCCACTTAACGAGCTTTGTCCCCGAGATGAACGACAGTTAGTCCCACTACAGAGATGGCTCCCTGAGATGAACCAGTACAGTAGCCCCACTACCCAGAGCTTGTTCCCCCTGAGATGAAACCGTACAGTAGTCCCACTACAGAGCTGTACCCTGAGATGAACCAAGTACAGGATGTCCCAACTACAGAGATGTCCCTGAGATGAACCAGTTATCAGTTAGCCCCACTACGGATAGAGCTGTCCCCTGAGATGATACCAGAAGTTCGCCCACGACCAGAGCTGTCCCTGAGATGAACCAGTACAGTAGCCCCACTACAGAGCTGTCCCCTGAGATGAACCAAGTACCAGTTGCCCACACTAAGAGCGGTCCCCTGAGAGATTGAGATGAACCAGTAAAGTAGCCCCACTTACAGAGCTGTTCCCCGAGATTTTGTGAACCATACAGTAGTCCCACTACAGAGCTGTCCCCTGAGAGGAACAGTACAGTGAGCCCCACTTTACAGCTAGAGCTGTCCCCTGATGGATGAAACAGTTACAGTAGCCCCACTACAGAGCTGTTCCCCTGAGTTGAACCATTACAGTAGAGCCCACTACAGAGCTGTCCATGAGAGTGAACCAGTACAGTATAGTCCCACTACAGAGCTGTCCCCATGAGGATGAAACCGTACAGTAGCCCCATACAGAGCTGTCCCCTAAGATTTAACCAGTACAGTATCCCCACTACAGAGGGTCCCCTGAGATGAACCAGTACAGTAGTCCCACTTACAGAGCGTCCCCTGAGATGAACCCAGTACAGTAGCCCCACTACAGAGATGTCCCCTGGAGATGAACCAGGTACAGTAGCCCCACTCCGGAGCTGTCCCTGAGATGAACCAGTACAGTAGTCCCACAAGAGCTGTCCCCTGAGATGAACCAGTACAGTAGCCCCACTACAGCGAGAGATTGTCCCCTGAGATGAACCAGTACAGTAGTTCCCACTACAGAGCTGTACCCTCGAGTGAACCAGTACAGTATCCCACTTACAGAGCGGTCCCCGGAGTGAACCAGTTACAGTAGTCCCACTACAGAGCTTTCCCCTGAGTGATGAAACCAGTCCAGTATCCCCACTAAGCGCTGTCCCGCGAGAACCGTACAGTAGCCCCATACAGAATTGTCCCCTGAGAGAACCAGTTACAGTAGCCCCAATACAGAAGCTGTCCCCTGAGATGACCAGTACAGTAGCCCCACTACAGAGCTGTCCCATGAGATGATGAACCAGTACAGTAGTCCCACTACAGAGCTGCCCCCTGAGATGAACAGAGTACAGTAGCCCCATACAGAGCTGTCCCCTGAGAGAACCAGTACAGTAGTACCAACTACAGAGATGTCCCCTGAGAGAACCAGTAAGTAGCCCCACTACAGAGCTGTTCCCCTGGATGAACCAGTACAGTAGCCCCCATTTACAGAGAGCTTTGTCCCTGAGGAGAACCAGTTTTGTACAGTAGCCCACTACAGAAGCTTGGTCCCATGAGATGGAACCAGTACATTAGTCCCACTACAGAGCTGTCCCATGAGATGAACCAGTACAGTAGTCCCATGCAGAAGCTGTCCCCTGAGATGAACCAGTACAGTAGCACACTACGAGATTTGTCCCCTGAGATGAACCAAGACAGTGCCCCACTACAGAGCTGTCCCCTGAGATGAACCATCATACAGTAGTCCCCACTACAGAGCTGTCCCGAGATGAACCAGTACAGTAGACCCACTACAGCTAGAGTGTCCCTGAGATGACCAGTTCAGTAGTCCCACTACAGAGGCTGTCCCCTGAGATGAACAGTAAAGTAAGTTGCTAGCCCCACTACAGAGATGTCCCCTGAGATGAACAGTACAGTAGTCCCACTACAGAGCTGTCACCTGAGATGAAACCAGTACAGTAGTCCCCAACTTTTAAACAGAGCTGTCCCCTGAGATGAACCAGATACAGTAGCCCCACTACAGAGCTGTCCCCTGAGATGAACCAGTACAGTAGCCCCACTACAGCTATGAGCTGTCCCCTGAGATGAACCAGTACAGTGTCCACTAAAGCTAGAGATGTCCCTGAGATTGTCGAACCAGTACAGTAGTCCCATACAGCGCTTGTCCAATTGAGATGAACCAGAGTACAGTAGTCCCATAAGACTAGAGCTGAGATTAATCAGCCAACAAGTCTGGTATGTTTCCCGGAAACTGGCTAACGGAGGTCACCATGATGGTTTCACGCATCAACATAACGACAGGGTTGTTTGGAAACTTTCGGGGAAGGAAAAAAAGTAGGGTGGAGGTGTCGTCTGTATGTGAAACATCAATGGTTGTTGCCACAGTAACCTTGCCTGGGGAGTTCCCTGGTTCACCTTCACCAGGTCACAGCGGCCGACCTGGGGAGTCCCTGGTCACCTTCACCATGTCACAGCTTGCCGACCTGGCGGAGTTCCCTGGTCACCTTCCCACCATGTCACACTGCCGACCTGGGAGGGAGTCCCTGGTCACCTTCACCTGTCCACAGCTGCCGACATGGGGGTTCCCCTAGCACATTCACATGTACAGCTGCCGAGCCTGGGGAGTTTCCCTAGTCAACTTCACATGTCACAGCTTGCCGACCTGGGGAGTTCCCTATCACCTTCACCATGTCACAGCTGCCGACCTGGGGGAGTTCCCCTGTGGTCACCTTCACCCATGTCACAGCTGCCGGACCTGGGGGAGTTCCCTGGTCACCTTTCACATGTCACAGCTGCCGGACCTGGGAGTTCCCTGGACCTTCCCATGTCACAGCTGGACCTGGGGAGTTCCCTGGTCACCTTCACCATGTCAACGCTGACCGACTGGGGAGTTCCCTGGTCCCTTCACCATGTCACAGCTGCCCGACCTGGGGAGTTCCCTAGTCACCCTTCACCATGTCACAGCTGCCGACCCTGGGGGAGTTGAGTTCCCGAGTCACTTCACATGTCACAGATGCGACCTGGGGAGTTCCTAGTCACCTTCACCATGTCACGCTGCCGACTGGGGAGTTCCCTAGGCACTTCACCATGTCAAGCTGCGGAACGGAGGAGTTCCCGGGTCACCTCACCATGGTCCAAGCTGCCGGACCGGGGGAGTTCCCGGGTCACTGTCACAGTGAAGGAGAGGGTTTGTTTCCCCTCGTGGAGCTATTGCAGTGGGTGACGACCTGAGGAGTTCCCTAGTCACCTTCACCATGTCACAGAGCCGACCGGGGAGTTCCCTGGTCACTGTCACAGTGAAGGAGAGGGTTTGTTCCCCTTGTGGAGCTGTTAGCAGTGGGCTGCCGACCTGGGGAGTTCCCTGGTCACCTCACAGTGAAGGAGAGGGTTTGTTCCCCTCGTGGAGCTATTAGCAGTGGGCTGCCGACCTTGGGAGGTTCCCTGGTCACCTTCAACCATGTCACAGCTGCCGGACCTGGGGAGTTCCCTGGTCACTGTCACAGTGAAGGAGAGGGTTTGTTCCCTTGTGGAGCTGTTAGCAGTGGGCTGCCGACCTGGGGAGTTCCCTGGTCACCTTCACAGTGAAGGAGAGGGTTTGTTCCCCTCGTGGAGCTATTAGCAGTGGGCTGCCGACCTGGGGAGTTCCCTAGTCACCTTCACCATGTCACAGCTGCCGACCTGGGGAGTTCCCTGGTCCTGTCACAGTGAAGGAGAGGTTTGTTCCCCTTGTGAGCTGTTAGCAGTGGGCTGCCGACCTGGGGAGTTCCCTGGTCACCTTCACACAGTGAAGGAGAGGGTTTGTTCCCCTCGTGGAGCTGTTAGCAGTGGGCTGCCGACCTGGGGAGTTCCCTGTTCACTGGGCTGCCGACCTGGGGAGTTCCCTGTTCACTGGGCTGCCGACCTGGGGAGTTCCCTGTTCACTGGGCTGCCGACCTGGGGAGTTCCCTAGCAGTGGGCTGCCGACCTGGGGAGTTCCCTGGCGTGATAGTGTTGTCTACATCCCACGATCCACCAACGCTAAACTGGCCTCAGACACTATCCACAAAGTCACCACAGGCTGTTATCTCTGGAGATTAAAACCACTGTTTCCTACCTTCAAACAGCATGTTAAAGTTCCAACTCATATGGAGAAGACCATTCACCTTCTCTACCCCAAAGTGAATGATGTCTATTGCTGAACTGCTCTGCCTCCGCTGGGACAGTCTGACCACAACCTCATCCAGCTGCTATCAGAATACTGTCCACTGGTCCAGAGGCAACGCGTCACTCAGGCGGTGATTCACCAATGGACACCCGAAGCTGGAGAGGCAATACATTTACATTTTATATTTGAGTCATTTAGCAGACGCTCTTATCCAGAGCGACTTACAGTTAGTGAGTGCATACATTATTCATACTTTCAATACAGAGCTGCTTTGAAGGTACAGATTGGAATCTATTCATAGACGATTGGGAGGAGGATTTTAATGGTCTTTCTGAATGTATAACAGACTATGTTAACTTCTGTACTGACAATGTGGTGCCAAGCAAAACTGTGAAATGCTATGCAAATAATAAGCCACAAAATAACTCAAGGAGGCACTGAACAGGAAGAAGGCTTTTGAAACAGGAAATAGGGGTGAGGTGAGAGTAGTACAGAAGGAGATTACAGGACTGATCAGGAGGGATGAGGTGAGGTAGTACAGTAGAGATTGACAGGACGATCAGGAGGGATGAGTGAGGGTAGTACAGTAGGAGATTACAGGACTGATCAGGAGGGATGAGGTGAGGGTAGTACAGAAGGAGATTACAGGACTGATCAGGAGGGATGAGGTGAGGGTAGTACAGAAGGAGATTACAGGACTGATCAGGAGGGATGAGGTGGGTAGTACAGTAGGAGATTACAGGAGGTGATCAGGAGGGATGAGGTGAGAGTAGTACAGAAGGAGATTACAGGACTGATCAGGAGGGATGAGGTGAGAGTAGTACAGAAGGAGATTACAGGACTGATCAGGAGGGATGAGATGAGTGTAGTACAGAAGGAGATTACAGACTGATCAGGAGGGATGAGTATGAGTGTAGTACAGAAGAGATTACAGGACTGATCAGGAGGGATGAGGTTGAGGGTAGTACAGTAGGAGATTACAGGACTGATCAGGAGGGATGAGGTGGGTAGTACAGTAGGAGATTACAGGACTGATCAGGAGGGATGAGGTGAGAGTAGTACAGAAGGAGATTACAGGACTGATCAGGAGGGATGAGATGAGGGTAGTACAGTAGGAGATTACAGGACTGATCAGGAGGGATGAGATGAGGGTAGTACAGAAGGAGATTACAGGACTGATCAGGAGGGATGAGATGAGTGTAGTACAGAAGGAGATTACAGGACTGATCAGGAGGTGAGATGAGTGTAGTACAGAAGGAGATTACAGGACTGATCGAGAGGGATGAGGGAGTTAGTACAGTGGAGATTACAGGACTGATCAGGAGGGATGAGATGAGGGTAGTACAGAAGGAGATTACAGGGACTGATCAGGAGGGATGAGTGAGGGTTAGTACAGTAGGAAGATTACAGGGACTGATCAGGAGGGATGAGATGAGGGGTAGTACAGAAGGAGATTACAGGATGATCAGGAGGGATGAGATGAGGGTAGTACAGAAGGAGATTACAGGGACTGATCAGGAGGGGATGATATGAGGGGTAGTACAGTAGGAGATTACAGGACTGATCAGGAGGGATGAGGTGAGGGTTGAGTACAGTAGGAGGATTACAGGACTGATCAGGAGGGATGAGGTGGGGTTTAGTACAGAAGGAGGATTACAGGCCTGATTCAGGAGGGATGAGATGAGTGTAGTACAGAAGGAGATTACAGGAATGATCAGGAGGGATGAGGTGAGGGTAGTGACAGTAGGGAGATTACAGGGACTGATCAGGAGGGATGAGGTGAGAGTAGTACAGAAGGAGATTACAGGACTGATCAGGAGGGATGAGGTGAGGGTAGTACAGAATGAGATTACAGGACTGATCAGGAGGGATGAGGTGGGTAGTAACAGTAGGAGATTACAGAGGTCAGGAGGGATGAGGTGAGAGAGTACAGAAGGAGATTACAGGACTGATCAGGAGGGATGAGGTGAGAGTAGTACAGAAGGAGATTACAGGACTGATCAGGAGGGATGAGATGAGGTAGTACAGAAGGAATTACAGACTGATCAGAGGGATGAGATGTGTGTAGTACAGAAGGAGATACAGGACTGATCAGGAGGGATGAGGTGAGGTAGTACAGTAGGAGATTACAGGACTGATCAGGAGGGGTGAGTGTGGTAGTACAGTAGGAGATTACAGGACTGATCAGGAGGGATGAGGTGAGAGTAGTACAGAAGGAGATTACAGGACTGATCAGGAGGGATGAGATGAGGGTAGTACAGTAGGAGATTACAGGAATGATCAGGAGGGATGAGATGAGGGTAGTACAGAAGGAGATTACAGGACTGATCAGGAGGGATGAGATGAGTGTAGTACAGAAGGAGATTACAGGACTGATCAGGAGGGATGAGGTGAGGGTAGTACAGTAGGAGATTACTGGACTGATCAGGAGGGATGAATGAGGGTAGTACAGAAGGAGATTACAGGACTGATCAGGAGGGATGAGATGAGGGTAGTACAGTAGGAGATTACAGGACTGATCAGGAGGGATGAGATGAGGGTAGTACAGAAGGAGATTACAGGACTGATCAGGAGGGATGAGATGAGGGTAGTACAGAAGGAGATTACAGGACTGATCAGGAGGGATGAGATGAGGGTAGTACAGTAGGAGATTACAGGACTGATCAGGAGGGATGAGGTGAGGGTAGTACAGTAGGAGATTACAGGACTGATCAGGAGGGATGAGGTGAGGGTAGTACAGAAGGAGATTACAGGACTGATCAGGAGGGATGAGATGAGTGTAGTACAGAAGGAGATTACAGGACTGATCAGGAGGGATGAGGTGAGGTAGTACAGTAGGAGATTACAGGACTGATCAGGAGGGATGAGATGAGGGTAGTACAAAAGGAATTACAGGACTGATCAGAGGGATGAGGTGAGGGTAGTACAGTAGGAGATTACAGGACTGATCAGAGATGGATGATGAGGGTAGTACAGAAGGAGATTAAAGGACTGATCAGGAGGGATGAGATGAGGGTCGTACAGTAGAATTACAGGACTGATCAGGAGGGATGAGATGAGGGTAGTACAGAAGGAGATTACAGGACTGACAGGAGGGATGAGATGAGGGTAGTACAGTAGGAGATTACAGGACTGATCAGGAGGGATGAGATGAGGGTATAGTACGAAGGAGATTACAGGACTGAACAGGAGGGATGAGATGAGGGTAGTACAGAAGGAGATTACAGGACTGAACAGGAGGGATGAGGTGGGTAGTACAGAAGGAGATTACAGGACTGATCAGGAGGGATGAGGTGAGGGTAGTACAGTAGGAGATTACAGGACTGAACAGGAGGGATGAGATGAGGGTAGTACAGAAGGAGATTACAGGACTGATCAGGAGGATGAGGTGAGGGTAGTAAGTAGAGATTACAGGACTGATCAGGAGGGATGAGGTAGGGTAGTACAGTAGGAGATTACAGGACTGATCAGGAGGGATGAGATGAGGGTTGTACATAGGAGATTACAGGACTGATCAGGAGGGATGAGGTGAGGGTAGTACAGAGGAGATTACAGACTGATCAGGAGGGATGAGGTGAGGGTAGTACAGTAGGAGATTACAGGACTGATCAGGAGGGATGAGGTGAGGGTAGTACAGAGGAATTACAGGACTGATCATGAGGGATGAGGTGAGGGTAGTACAGTAGGAGATTACAGGACTGATCAGGAGGTATGAGTGTGAGGGTAGTACAGTAGGAGATTACAGACTGATCAGGAGGGATGAGGTGAGGGTAGTACAGTAGGAATTACAGGACTGATCAGGAGGGATGAGGTGAGGTAGTACAGTAGGAGATTACAGGACTGATCAGTGAGGGATGAGATGAGGGTAGGTACGTAGGAGATTAAAGGACTGATCAGGAGGGATGAGGTGAGGTAGTACAGTAGAGATTACAGGACTGATCAGGAGGGATGAGGTGGGGAGTACGTATAGATTACGGACTGATCAGAGGATGAGGTAGGGTAGACATAGGGGAATTTCAGGGCTGACAGGGGATGAGGTGAGGGGGTACAGTAGGAGATTAAAAAGACTGATCAGGGGTAGGGGGGAGAAGACATTTGAGATTACGGACTGATCAGGGGGATGAGATGAGGTGACGAAAGGGGAATTACGGGCTGATCAGAGGGGTGAAAGAGGGTATACAAAGGGATTACGGCTGACGGGGGGATTAATGAGGGGGAGTACGTGGAGATTACAGGGCGATCAAGGGATGAGGTGGGGTTTCAGTAGGGAAATTTCAGACTGGGCAGGAGGATGAGATAGGGGTTAAAGTAAGAGAGTACAGGGGCGATCGGGGGATGGGTGGGGTATACCGGGAGATTACAGGACTGTCAGGGGGGGATAGGTGGGTAGTACAGAAGGGATTTCAGGACTGATCAGGAGGGGTGAGGGGAGGGTAGTAAGTATAGATTACAGGACTGATCGAGGGATGAGATGAGGGGAGTACAGAAGGGATTCAGGACTTCAGGAGGGGTAATAGGGTAGTACAAAGGAATTCAGGGCATCAGAGGGATGAATGAGGTAGTACTAGGAATTAAGACTATCAGGGGGGATGAGGGGAAGTTTCAGAAGGAGATTCAGGATGATCAGAGGATAAAGGGTTTACTAGGAATTTCGGGCGATCAAGGGGTAGGGAAGTGTACAAAGAGATTACGGCTGATCAGGAGGGGTGGATGGGGTTTCATAGGGGAAATTACGGACTGATCAAGAGGGGTTGTGAGGGGGACTAGGAGATTCAGGACTGTCAGGGGTGAATAGGGGATACGGAGGTATTACAGACATCAGGGGGGATGGGTGAGGGGAGTACAGTAAATACGGACTGATAAGGGGGGGGAGGGGAGGGTAGTACGTAGAATTACAGCTGATCAGGAGGGATATTTTGGGTATACAGTAGGATTACAGATGTCGGAGGATATTAGGTATACAGGAGAGAAAAGGCTGATCAGAGGGGGAAGGGGAGGGTAGTACAGGGGGATTACAGGACTGATAGGAGGGGGGAGGTAAGTATTTTCAAAGGAGATTTCGACTGATCGAGGGATGAGGTGAGGGTTAAGTAGGATTACAGGGTGATCAGGAGGGGTGAGGGGGGTACAGGGAATTACAATGATCAGGGGGATGAGGTGGGGGTGTCAGTAGGAGATTACGGGCTGATCAGAGGGATGAGGTAGGGGATCCCGGGGTTACAGGGCGATCAGGGGGGATAAGGGGAGGGGGTACAAAGGAGATTCGGACTGATCAGGGGGTTGAGGTTAGAAGCATAAATTACGGACTGTCAGGAGGGGTGAGGTGGGTAACATAGGAGATTACAGGGGTATCAGAGGGATAATTTGGGGGGTACTAGAGATTCAGCTGATAGGGGGGATGAGTGGGTATACATAGGAGATTACAGGGCTGATCAGAGGATGAGGTGAGAGTATACTTTCGTTAAGGGCTTTCGGAGGGGTAGGTGGGTATTACATAGGGATTACAGGGCTGATCAGGAGGGGTGAGGTGGGTATACAGTAGGGGTTTCAGGACTGATCAGGGGGGGATGAGATAGGGTGTACAGTAGGGGAATTTCCGGGCTGATCAGGAGGATAGGGGAATAGTACAGAAGGGGATTACAGGGCTGATCAAGGGGTGAATGAGGTAGTACAGTGAATTACAGGACGATCAGGAGGGATGAATTAGGGTGTACATAAAATTACGATATCGGAGGATGAGGTGTGGGGATACGAAGATTACAGGGCTGATCAGGGGGATGAGGTGAGGGTAGTCGTAGGAGTTACAGCTGTCAGGAGGGATGAATAGGTATACAAAGGGAAATTTCAGGACTGATCAGGAGGGTAAAAGGGGGTACAAAGGGGATTACAGGACTATCAGAGGGATGAATGAGGGTAGTACAGTAGGAATTACAGGACTGACAGGGGATGAGATGGGGGGTAGTACCAGTAGGAGATTACAGGACTGATCGGGAGGGAGAGGAGGGTAGTAACAAGGAGATTACAGGACTGATCAGTGGATGAGTGAGGGTAGTACATTAGGAGATTACAGGACTGATCAGAGGGTTTGGGGTGGGGGGTGTACATAGAGATTACAGACTGATCAGGAGGGATGGGTGGAAAGTACAGTAGGAGATTACGGGACTGATCAGGAGGGATAGTGAGGTAGTACAGAAGGAGATTACAGGACTGATCGGGAGGGATGAGATGATTTATACAAAAGGGAGATTACAGGACTGATCGGGAGGGATGAGATGAGTGTAGTACAGAAGGGATTACAGGACTGATCAGGAGGGATGATGAGGGTAGTACAAAAGGGAAAGATTACAGGACTAAACAGGAGGATGAGGTGGGTATACAGTAGGAGATTCCCAGTTTTGATCAGGAGGGTTTAGTGATTGTAGTACAAAAGGAATTACAGGACTGATCAGGAGGGATGAGATGAGGGTAGTACAGTAGGAGATTACAGGACTGATCAGGGGATGGGGTGAGGGTAGTACAGTAGGAGTTTCAGGACTATCAGGAGGATGAATGAGTGTAGTCGAAGAGATTACAGGACTGATCAGGGGGTTTAGGTGAGGGTAGTACAGGAGGAGATTAAAGGACTGATCGGGTGGATAGATGAGGGTATACAGTAGGAAAGTTTAAAAGGACTGATAAAGGGGGGTTGAGGTGGGGGTGTAAGTAGAGATTACAGGACTGATCAGGGGGGAAATGAGGTGGGTAGTACGTAGGAGTTACAGGACTGAACAGGAGGGATGGGGTGGGTAGTCCCGAAGAGATTACGGGACTGATCAGGAGGGATGAGTGATTGTAGTACAGAAGGAGATTACGGACTGATCGGGAGGGATGAGGTGGGTAGTTAACAGGCTACAGCCCCAGAAATAACGGGCTACAGCACCAGATGATAACAGGCTACAGCACCAGAAGATAACAGGCTACAGCACCAGAAGATAACAGGCTACACACCAGAAGATAACAGGCTACAGCCCAGATGATAACAGGCTCAGCACCAGAAGATAACAGGCTACAGAAAACCAGAAGATAACGGGCTACAGAAACCAAAGATAACAGGCTACAGCACCAGATGATAACGGGCTACAGCACAAAGATAACAGCTACAGCACCAGAAGATACAGGCTACATCACCAGAAGATAACAGCTACAGAAACCAGAAATAACAGGCTACAGCACCAGATGATAACAGGCTACAGCACCAGGATTTAAACAGGCTACGAAACCAGGGACAATTGCAGAGTGATGATGGAAGGGACGAGCCACAAAGTTTAACCAGCGTTTTACCAATTCGATTGTACGATTTTCTTCAGATGGGGAGGTGCTGGACTCTGATCTGGGAAGCACTGAGCCCATGAGCATCTGGGAGGAACAAGTGGTGAACCCGCCGTAGAGGGTAGATCCCAGTAAGTCAGCAGGGCCTGATGGGGTTAAAGCCAGAGGACTCAATTGTGTGGCTAATCAACTGGCTTTCATACTGCAGCATATTTCCAACCTGTCCCTAATACTATCAGATATTCCTACTAAATGGAAAACATCCTGCATAGTGCCCATCTCAAAGAAAGCAGGAGGGGCTGCACTGAAACACTTCAGACCAGTGGCTTTGATGTCACAAGTCATGAAAACCTTTGAGCGGGTTTTACTACCCTTATTAAGAGTCGAGGTGGCAGCCGTTCTGGATCCTTTGAAATCTGCCTACAGACCAAAACCTGGTGTTGAAGATGCTCTGCTCTACCTCTTAAACAGAGGATATGAGCACCTGGAGAAGCCCGGCTGTGGTGAGAACAATGTTCTTTGACTTCTCCAGTGCTTTCTATACCATACAACCCCACCTGCTGGCCCAAAAGCTAAAGGACATTCACGTAAACCCACACACAATCAAACGGATTGTGAAATACCTGACCAATAGACCACAGTTGGTAAGACTGAACCAGGCTGTATCAGATCGGATATGTACAAACGCAGGGGGCCGGTCCTGTCAACTTTTCTGTTTACCCTTTACACACATGACTTCACACACAACAATACTTCGTATGTTCTATAGCAGTGTCGTAGCGAGGGTAGAGACATATATGCCATTGTGTGCTGGAAAGGGAATTTAGCTTAGGAAGACTTAAACAAGCTTGACAAAATCATTAAGAAATCCAGTGCTACTATTGGCTGCAGCCTGGAATCAATACAGGACATGTTCATAAAAAGACTGCAAGTAAAAACACACATGATCAAGGACAATGATACACCCCCACTCCACAGGGCCCTGATACACCCCCACTCCACAGGGCCCTGATACACCCCCACTCCACAGGGCTCTGATACACCCCCACTCCACAGGGCTCTGATACACCCCCACTCCACAACTCTCTGATACACCCCACTCACAGGGCTCTGATACACCCCCACTCCACAACTCTCTGATACACCCCCACTCCACAGGGCTCTGATACACCCCCACTCCACAGGGCTCTGATACACCCCCACTCCACAACTCTCTGATACACCCCCTCCACAGGGCTCTGATACACCCCCACTCCACAACTCTCTGATACACCCCCACTCCACAGGGCTCTGATACACCCCCACTCCACCGGGCTCTGATACCCCCCACTCCACAACCTCTGATACACCCCACTCCACAGGGCTCTGATACACCCCCACTCCACACTCTCTGCACCCCCTCCCACCTCTATACCCCCACTCCACAGGGCTCTGATACACCCCCACTCCACACGCTCTGATACAACCCCCTCCACTCTGATACCCCCCACTCCACAGGGCTCTGATCACCCCCACTCCACAGGCTCTGATACCACCCCACTCCCCTATCACCCACTTGGGCTCTGATACACCCACCCCCCACTCCCATCTTGATCCCACCGGCTATACACCCCTCCAGGGACCCCCCCCTGATACACCCCCACTCCACAGGCTCTGATACACCCCACTCCACACCCCCCCCTCTGATACACCCCCCCCCCCACAGGTTTTCCT